>JAURVB010015145.1:0-70744 GCA_033002965.1 Piper betle
CATAGAGATGTACAAGAAGATTACTCACACACCCTAGAATATTTTTCCCTCTTGTTTTATCTTTATATCTCTCCTTATCTCTCTTTTTCTTGTCTTTTCTTCTGCTTGTCTTGCCCTCCTTATAATGAGGCAAATGAAGCTCAATTTATAATGAAGTTTTGAGACCTTTCAATCTCCATAGAACAATTAACAGTCACCTCTATTAATATTCTGAGAAGCTTTGAGACTTTTCAATCTCCATGGAACAACTAACAGTCACCTCTGCTAATATTCTGAGAAGCTTTGAGACCCTTCAATCTCCATGGAATAACTAACAATCACCTCTGTTAATATTCCGAGAAGCTTTGAGACCATTCAATCTCCATGGAATAACTAATAACCACCTCTGTTAATATTCTAAGATTTCTTTAGTATTCTGAGTGTGACAATGAGCTACATATCATTAATACAATTACACATATTAACATTCATTAGAATACTCAATGTATTTTGGTGAGTGTGGATTTGGATAATTTGCAAGGAATTCATGTTGGTTTTGAAATTTAAACCAAATTTTAATAATTTTAGAAAATAACTAACTCTATATAAACAAATTTACAAAAAAAAAGTACCTAGGAATTATCATGTGTTGGTTATAAATTAATCTTTAACCCCATTTCTTTCACCCTTTCAATATGCATAAAGTGGTGATCAAAAACAAGTTAATCTGGTCTAGGTATAAGGCTATACATTGTTAATCGTAGAAGTTCGTTTTCATAAGTTCAAAAATTGCATTAAGAAACCCTGATGGGAAGGTTGGACAAGAGGAGATCATGATCTTAAAAGAATGATTTTTGTTGCACTGAAAAATCTAAAAGTAATTTTTTTAGAGAAAGAATAGTGTCTTTGTGGTATTAAAACATCTGATGCAAGCTAAGCTTTGGAAATGATTGATTGCAGCAAAACAAAAATTATTTGTTGGTTTATCTCAAACCATAGAAGCAATGTAGCATATGATAAGAAAAATGAAAATAAGGTAGACGAAGAAGAAGACGCAGTAGTAATAGCACCAACCATGGAGTGTACAAGTTTTTTAAAAGTCGAAGTGCCAAATCTAATTCTATTCTCAAAGTTTGAAGCTTGAGTCCTAATCTAAGACTTCTGTTTTTACACCAATACTAATGCTGTAGACGTCAAAAAAATCAGGAAAAAAGACTGCAAAGCCTGAGCTCAAACTGGGGCAAATTGAAGTCAAGATAAGGCGGGGGAGGTGCATAGTCAGATGATACAGAGATTGTCTCCCTCTCGTGAACGTTGTCACTTGCTTTACGCCCTGTTATGTCCCAAATCCAATCTATCTCTATTCATCTTGTCCGCATCTTGATTCCATTACCTGCCCCTTCTCCCTTGTCCTTCCCACCACTACCCACCAAAAAACAACACCCTCTTTTAGAACTTAGCTGCATTGCAGCGTATATCCCAAGTTTCCAACTCCAAGCCACAGTCCTTTGGCACATTCCATGCAATACTCTGCTCTAGCATCGAAAGCTTACATATGATGTCAAAACCCAACAAACCCAGAACCTGATTAAAAGTTGCACCGACACTCACCTTCACCGTCAATTTTCTGTGTAAAAACAAGACTTGCAAGCTTTGTACATTGGTGTGTCACATATGAAAACATGGGGAGACGGCTATCCACCTTCCTCTATGGAGAGAGTGCTAAAATATTAGGGGGTGTGCGTGGAGGGAAGGGTCAAGAGACAACAGGGACAGAACACAAAGCCAAAAGCCTCTCCACAATACCGGCTTCCTATCAATGTCCGACTCACCACCACCGAAGCTAAGAGTTAAATGATCTGCTCGCCATCCTTGTCACCTTCCCCAACCTCCTTGTCTCGTTGTCTTTATATACAGGATAAGAACAAGGGTCTGGTCTTTGGCCACATCAAACAGAACAAGCAAGGGGGAGGGCTCCTCCCCGGTTCCAACCCTTGCAATCTACCCAACCCTGCTACCAGACAAACCGCCAAGCCTGGATTTGCATTGTTTGCGGGAGTGTGCTTGGACTGGAGTGGAGCTGGGGAATAACCCAAGGCCAGCCCCTCATATTCCCTTATGTCCAGACAAAAGCTAGAGAGACAGAGATGCAGTTTTTGGTTTGATTGTCTTTGTATTGTAGGTAGACAGTGGTAACAGGAAAGAGGAAAGAGCAAGCCTCTTCGGGCGCTCTCTCCCACAAATTCCTTATTCCATTGATCATGATGACTACAATGCAAACACACACACTGGTTGGCAACCAAACAATACTAACCCCCCTAGCTTTGTCTCCCCCCGCTGGAACTGAAACAACAACGTGAATTGAGTGAAAACAATGTCAAAACTGTGGAAAAAAACCCATCATAAAACCAATCTCCCCAACCAAAACCAAAGAGAGCTGAGCTTCACCTTATCCGAATAGTTTTGAGGAAAGACAAGGGTATTTCTGATCCCCGGTTTTGATTCCACCGGCTTCATTGCTGTATTTGGTTGTAGTCGTTTGGTTGCTGTCCTTTTACGTAGCTAGCTAGCTTCTAGTTCAATCTCATAGTCTGTGGTAATGGCGGGGGTGGTGCAAGAAGATGTGTCATCGTCGGTGCGTCGTCGCCACTCCAATACTTCTCATTGATGTCCCTCTCCCCGAGCTTCGGCTCGCCATACCCACGGCTCTGGGAGCTCAAGTCGGAGGAGAGGGGGCTGTGCCTGATCCAGCTCCTCCTCACCTGCGCCAACCACGTCACCGCTGGCTGCCTTGACAAAGCCAACCTCTGCCTCGAACAGACCCTCCTCGCCGCCGCCGACGGCGATCCCATGCAGCGCATGGCGGCCTACTTCACCGAGGGCCTCGCCGGCAGCGTCCTCAAGTCGTGGCCGGGCCTCTACAAGGCCCTCCACTCCACCAACCTCAACCCCGTCTCCGACTCCCTCCTCGCCGGCAGGCTCTTCTTCGACCTCTGCCCCTTCCTCAGAGTGTCCACCTGCTATCCAACCAGTCCATACTCGAAGCGATGGAGGGGAAGAAGATGATGCATGTCGTCGACTTGTGCTGCTCGAAGCCTGCTCAGTGGATTGCTCTGATGCAAGCTCTGAGCTCCAGACCGGAACCCCCGCATTTGAGGATCACCGGCGTGCATGAGCAGAGAGAGGTGCTCGAGCAGAACGCCATTAAACTGACCGAGGAAGCAGAGAAGTTGGATATAGCGTTCCAGTTCCACCCTCTCGTAGCGAGGTTGGAGAGCTTGGATGTGGAGAGCTTGAGGGTGAAGACAGGGGTAGCTCTGGCTATCAGCGCTGTGCTACAGTTGCACTCTCTCCTCGCTTGTGACGATAGCTTGCCGAGGAAGTCGACGACAACGACGCCGCCGTATCTCCTACAACGAGGAGCGCATGTGAGCCACCACCCCAGCACTCGAGGGGAGCTACTGGAGAAGGATCTGATCAACAACGCGCACATCCCGAGGCCCGACTCTTCCTCCTCCGTCCCGTTCTCTGCTAAAGTGGATAGCTTCTTGGCCTCCTTGTGGGGGTTGTCGCCGAAGATCATGGTGGTGGCGGAGCATGAGTCAAACCACAACGGCGCTGGCCTCATGGAGCGGCTCTTGGAGGCTCTCTAATTCTACGCGGCGCTGTTCGACTGCTTGGAGTCGACGGTGGCGAGGGGGTTGGTGGAGAGGATGAAGGTCGAGAAGATGATGTTCGGGGAGGGATCAAGAACATCATTGCTTGTGAAGGGTTGGAGAGGAAGGAGAGGCACGAGAAGCTCGAGAGGTGGATGCAGAGGTTGGACATGGCGGGGTTTGGGAGGGTGCCCATGAGCTACTACGCCATGTTGCAGGCGACGAGGTTGTTGCAGAGCTATGGTTGTAGGGGGTACCGGATCAAGGAGGAGAATGGTGCTGTGGTCATATGTTGGCAGGACAGAGCTCTCTACTCTGTTTCTGCATGGAGATGTAGTAGGTTTGATTGAACAAGAATAAGAAGGAGACGAAGATAAACTCTTCTTTCTTTTTGCTCTTTCTATCAAAAAAATGATCATGTAAATGAACTTGAAATTTTTGTGTGTTATCTCTATTTATCAGCGTTGAACACCAGTTTATAGATGAATCTGTTCAATACCCAGATTTTTTTTGAAGTGTTGGAAACTTGGAATGCATAGGTTTTGATCAACTTCTTTGTCAGTACCTTGAGGAGTTGCTAATATGTTCATTCGTAGTTTCCATGTTTTAGTTGCTGCAAGTCACTTGGCCAACTAAGGGCTCACTGTGACAGATATAAGTGATGTCTGCAGCTTAGACCTTGTCATTATAGGACAAGGAAAGACCACAGATGAATGGTTTGTGCCAAGTATGGAAGAATTTAGAATTTAGACCATTGAAGCGAAGTATGAAGAAGGATGATTTGTCTTGCTATTTTGGGGATTGAAGATCAAGAACACCATGTTGGTATAAAGTTTGATTCTCCTTTAATCCATTGTGCAAAAAATTATTTACAATGGAAGTTTGGAACACAGGAGGCTTGGCCTTATAAAAATTTGATTGTGTGCTTGAAAGTTCTTTAAACTCTTTAATCGATCATCCGACATATTAGGTTAGTGAAATATCTCCAATTTGGCTAAAATGTTAGGGTCATTTTCGAACTGATCAATCTCCCTACAGAGTGGGAATGTTGAACATTATTGCCTTGGTGAACTTGCATCCCTATAATCTTGATTAAGTTGTTAATTTTGCATTGTATGTGCTGTTGTTCTGATGCTAGAACTTTGTATTTTTTGCTTTAAACCAGAATTTGAGTCTATGGATGCGACATAATCATGTTCACATACTAACACTGTCAGCCAGTGAAGCTACTTTTTCTCGAGTAATTTTTGCAACATGGTTGGAAAAAAACTTAGCAACATAAAGTTTGTTTTTGTTCTAAATGACATGGCTCTGTAGCTTGTGTCTACGATTCCATTGATTGGTTTCTAGCCGTCTTGAGTTTCTCTCTCTGATCCCCTGCAATTACAGTTTTTTACTATTCTATGTTATTACTTCTAGCAGCTATACATTGAAAGTTGAGGAATAGTTAGATCACATTGCAGACAAACATACAGTAGAGCATCAGCAAAACACATGGTTTCATGATTTAGAAAACTGCATTATTTTTACAACTTTATAAACCACAACAGTAGATAGCACACCATGTAATTTTGTCATGAAATCACAGAGATAAACATTCTTGGATCGTTTGCTTGTACGTCAGTTGTTTGATTATTGCTTCAGTTATCTGCAGAAAAGAAGAAATCATGTTAGTGATTAGCTAAGTAATAGTCGCATACTTGCAGTAAATACTTTGTTCAGGGGTGGTACAAATTGGTGAGAATAATACTTTGAATGATAAAATATATATACTAGACAAATTAAAGGAAGCCATTGAAATCTCACAAAGTTTTCATCTAAAAATCAATGATTTACAAAAGAAAAGGGAACGAATTACCCCTTACTATTTGCTAACGACATGCTTGAATTGGTCTGGCTTGAGGAAAGCTAGATGTTGCATTTTGCAACGGAGTCTCGCATTCTGGAATGATGGTTTCAAAGGCCTTAACAAGAAGATTCACACGTCTCCTTCCACCAGAAATTAGTTTGCCCACAGCTTGTTGGAGTGCATGATCAAGCATCCAATCTTCTGGTCTTCTTCTTTCGTCCATCAATTGATGTTTCAAATCTACTTTTTCCGTTTCAGGGTTGGGCTCTAGTTGAAGAAAGTTTGGTCCTCTTGGGTTGAACTCTTTTAATGGACTCTCATCCCTGACAATGGTTTTTCTTGCAGTTCTTTGAAACACTCTCTCTGTATGTTGAGTTTTTGGAGAAAGTTGGTGGGCTTCCTGCTTAAAATGAATGGCCAGTTCTTTGGATGGAACCGCCATTTTCTTTACTTCTTCTTCTGTGACCTCTTCTTGAATGGTGTCAGTTTGGGTTCCTCTTGAAATGCTGTTCTTCTGATTGGTAACAGACCCTGAAAACATGTCTTCATTCGTCAAGGCCGGATTATTTTCTGAGGTGACCAGTTTCTCATTGAGCTTGCTAACATCTAACTCAAAGCAAAAGGAAACAATAAATTATGATGAACAAGACATGCAATTTAGGTTATAGGTTGTCAAATTGATATTGGTATATGAGTGTTGACATGTTACCTGTGGCCTCCATTTGCTTTATATTGTCAATTGTTTTGTCGCTAGCTCTTTCCAGTGCCTCTGGCTGTCCAGATTTCAGATCCTTATCTTTGCCATCTTCACCAAGAATGAATTCTTTGCCATCAACATCAAATTTGCTTGCAGTTTCTGAATCATGGTTGTCTTGAGATAGAGGATTGGAAACACCATATATATCTAGTGCGCCAAAATCATCATCGTGCTTCTTGAGTGCTTCAGTTGAGTGATTCATTTCCAGACTCTGCTGCTCTGCCACTGTCATATTGTCCCTATTATTGTTGCAACTGCCACAACCATCTGCACAACTGTGTTGTTCGTCTATGTCAGCTGGATTAGAAAACAGTTCGTCTTGTTTAGTATTCTCATTCTGTGACTCCCTGATTTGCAACTTCAACTGTTCAATATCTTTTCCAACGCAATAGTTGAAAACTACCCTCAATTCTGGTTTTGCTGTTGGTGATTGGTTCCTTCTGGCTGCTTCTTCGTCATCTTTCTCAGTAAATTCATAAAGGATAAGGGGTATTGAGTTTTTTGTGACTTCATCAGAAGTTTCTTTGCCAATTTTACTTTCAAATACAACTTTTTCGTCCAGTTCATCTATGCTCTCCTCAGTGGCTGCACAATCTTCTTTTTCTGTGTCACTTGCTTCACTCAAATTCAGCTCAATCTCATTATGCTCTTCCTGTGTCTCAGGAGCTTTCTTTGTTGTTTCATTCATTGGTTTCACATAGATCTCAACGAAGAAATCGGTGTCGTCATCTACTAATGGATAAACTTTTGCGTTAGATGATGCTACAGTCATCTGATTAATACCAATCTCCTCGTCTTGCCCAAAATGATTTATCTCTGTTGCAGATAAACCTTTGCGCTTCATGCTTTTCTGAGCTCTGAGCATTCCCCTTCGGATGGATACAAATCGTTTCAGAGAAGGCAATGACTCGTGATGGTGATGACCATTCAAGGAACAGTAAGTATATGGACAAACTTTCATAACAGATATCCTTTCCACTTCCACTTCACTTGGGTGCAGATCCAAAAAGGCGGGATACTTTGTGTCCTTGAGTGTAGAAGAACAAGTAGCCCTGCCCGCGTTTAGTTTTGGATACAGAGCCTTGGTAGAATTCTTCTTCATCAATGAACGTACTGGTTTCAAACTAGAGTTCTTTTTCATCATAGTATTGGGTGACTTGTTACTTGACAACATTGAACCATGCTTCGGTTGCATGATATCATTGGGACTCTTAAATTTAGATGTAGTTGGGGATTTTGGACTTACCTGCACAACCTCTTTCTTTGCTTTGGAACTGCTTGTGGATTTCATGTAATTAGGAGGGGAGCCTTCTGATGCTCTGGCTTGCGTACCCTTCTTCTTTGAAGAGTTGGCTGATCCACCTCCAGTGATGTTTCTCCACCTGAACTGCTGCTTCCTCAACTTGAAGCTATCAGAGTGGGAAAGCTTGATTGTCTTTGACTTCTTGAGCTTCATCTTCTGCAGCTCCCCTGCCTTGCCTTGCGCAGCTCCTGCTTGTTTGGATGATTCCTCCTCCTCCTCCCTCGCCTTGATTTTGGCTTGATCAGCTGGTATCCCAAGCTTGCTAGCTACTTTTTGCGAGCCATCTTGGCAGCAGAAAGAAACCCAAGATTCATGATCCTTAGAAGAACTGACCAATTCTCAACTCTCAATTCAAACACCTCCTTCAACGCAATTGATCAGAAACGAAACTGATTCAAACAACCGTGAAGAACCCCAAGTTTGAACTTCTTTTTCTGCTTAATTTAAAGTGTCAATGATTTCTCAACTGGTAAAGCAGACAATGTCCTAGTTATTGTGTCGGTTTGACTTGGCAAGATGAAGAAGACGAGCAAGGACAGTGCATAAATTATTCCACAGCATGTGTACAACCAACGCGTTAACTTGTGGGCATATTTTTCTCGGTGTTTGTTGGAAGGTACCGAGTTGTTGCGTCAGATTAAGTACTTGTGATAGCTGATAAAGTGATATCTTATCAGATAGCAAGCTTGTGGTTGATGAAGATGTATATTGGTGCATAAAGTAAAGCCGTATGGACTGTGGAATCATGCATGGGATTATAAAACAAGGAGTGGGAATGGAAGGAGTCATGGTCTTTCTCTTTGCTAAAGGAGATTACGCTCTTCATACCCCACCTTCTAGACAAAGGCTTGAAATTGGCGCCGATTTACAGAGCATAACCATGAATCATGGAACCTTAGCGCTTGTGTCGTCTGATCTGCTTCTGGTAATTTGGCTCAATGAAATGTTAAATGATTGGGATCTTACAAACTAGGAATCCCTTTTAAGGATTGCCCAGCTCCTTAGCCGACCTTCCTAATTAAATGTTTTTACTGTCTGATTAGATCACTATATGTAGAAAACAAACTAATAAACTCAGAGAAGCAATATTTACTTTGTTTATCCGAATTCAAAGAAATATTCGATTCATATGGCATGTCAGATTTTGCTTAGTAATCATGAAGAAGCAGACTGAACTGCCACCTCCAACTCAAGTCACAAGTGCCCTAACTAACCTAATAAGTTGGAGAGCCAAGCTCAAACCCAGGCCCAGTTAACTTACCAATGGCTAAGCCTGTCCCCTAGGCGGGCCATGATAGGGTTTAATTCTTCACTAATTTCACCCAATTTTTGCTTGCTCAGAACTGCTCAATGCTCAGGTCCAGGTCCGGGCCATTGAACTGTTGGGTCCAATCGCAATATTGGCCAATATAATAAGATGTTCAGGAGGTAGAAAATTTGATGTCAGGAAGTTGTTTTTGAAGGGCTAAGCTCATGTAAGTTAAGTATTGTTCCGTGCCAACGTGAACTCGATAGACCCTCACGAGCCTACCTTACTCTAAAAGTTACTTAAGGTAAGGTTTTTCCGAAACCAAATTTACAAGGGCTGAGTCATGTACGTTATGGGTCAATACCTCTATACAAAGTTAGAGAAGTAAGGCTTTTCCAAGGAACCATATTTAGCTCCGCCCGGGAGCGACGCCGTGTGCTCCACCGTCGATCATCCCGAGAATCGACGGTGGAGACGCACGGCGTCTCCACCGCCATCGCTCCCGAGCAAAGCTAAAATTTTTCTTTTCCAAAACCTCTGTACAAGTCATTGGCCACCTACCAAATTGACATTGGACTAACCCAATAATTCTCTACCTCCCTTACACTCTAATTTGAGTCACTTGGCCGAGTTACTATGAGGCTACTTCTTTAATTTGAGCTAGCCGGCTTACTGTATGCTCTAATACCATTTGTTATGGATCGATATGGACACAATAAACTTTTATAAGTTTTTCTTTTGTAAAAGCTAACTTAAGAAATAAAATTTTTTCAAAGCAATAAAAAAATCTCCACTATAAAAATAAAGGAAGAAAGATTAAATTTGTAGTATTTACTAGCAAAAATAAGCTTTTTAGGTATATATTGTCTAAAGCAAGGATTTTATTGGCTGCAATAAAAAAAGAACTTTTACTATGGATAGAGGATCCAATTGAGAGAAGTTACATCAATGAAAGAGAGATTTGTTTTTGGGTTGTGGAGATGTGAATTCTATTGGCAATGAAATGGGAACATCTTTCCATTCTAATGTAATATAAACTACTGTTAATCCTTATTCTTTTGTAAACTGAACGCTTTCCCAACCTCTGGGCAACTTGCTCATTTGTTTCTTTGTTGTTGTTTCACTCTGGACCATTGTCAGTGTGATTCATCTCACTGCCGAGCAAGTGGAGTGCTGTGTATGTATAGCTGTTAGAGCCACAAATCTATAAATAAGATCGACCCGTGATGAGCTATTCATCAATAGCAGTTTTCTACCTCGTTCATCTTTTGTTGGCTCGATTTCGTCTCACTTTCTTTTTGCTTGATTGAAATGTATCTGCTGTTATATAATATGATATGGGTAATTTTGAAAGTTACTACCTGAGCTAGCTCAGAGGTTGGTCATACTCATAGTATGATACAAGCAAGAGCCAGCAGGGAAGCTACACAGCTAATAGGAACCGCAGGTTGAACAGATCGAGAACTGATAACATCTCAATAAACAATAAACATGACACTATCAGTACATTTGAATTGCAAAGTTCTCTTGCTGAGTACATGAGCAATGTCTAATTTAAATCACGAAGAAGAAAGGAATTGCTTCCTTTTGTTGATTAGATGGCTAAAAACAGGCATCTTTTGATACTTGTTTTAACCATTGAAATGAAATATGGGAGAAGCAAACATCAAGGTCTGTGAAGGATCTTTCCTGTGACCAGAGCTGCTTCAATCACCACAGAGATTACATCGATCACCTCATCCACTTTGCATTTGTTGCCCTTAAAGCTGTTTTCACCGGCGTGCTTAAACTTAGAGATGCAATCCAAGAATTGCTGATTGCAACCCTGGCTCAAATAGTCATCTGCAACAAATCCCCACAAGCATCGGCAACACGATGACCAAAGATTATTATACACAGTCGAAAACAAGAAGCCAAATTAATGGTAAGCTTTCTCTCATAGTGAACTTGGTTCATGTATGATAATAACTCAATTGGTTTGGAAAAAGAATCTTACTGTTTCTAGCTTGAACACAGTCATCATGTATTTTGCAGCAAGCATCCAACCCATCGCATGGCTTTTCACCAGGGCATCCACCGTACAAAAGCCCGCAGTACTTCCCATATCTCAGAAGTGGAGGCACTTCACATATAAAGACCGGCAACGGCATAAAAATATGCATTTAATCAAGCAAGCAACAGTCTATGAATTGAGAAAAGAAGGAAATGGGCAGTCATCAAACCTGCACAATATTCAGATTCACATTTCCTGCTGCACTCCTTGCTCTTCATTGTAGCACAAACAGATAAAGAAGAAAGATTTCAATTCTTCCAAAACAGAGAATTAAAGAAGAAAATGTAAATGATAAAGAGCAGGGAGGCACTACGAACCACCGAAACACTGTCGTCGGTGCTCTGGATGCCGACGTTCAAGCCCTCTCCCGGGCATGCAAGGAGCTGCCAGACGACCCAACAAAGGAATAGGACGTAGGATGCCGCCATGACCAGTGGTAGAATATCTCCGAGAGCCTGATTGGGGGGTTTCGGGGAACCAAGTGGATATATAAAAAAGGGGGAAGAGGTGTGAACGCTATGTTTTGTTTGCTACTGACTCGTGACATCTTCTTTGTTTTCTTGCTCCCATTTCTCACGGATTCTCTGTACAGTCGGCAATCTAAATCAAAGTCTGGGAACCTCATCGTCATTAGCTGCATTTTGGGTAGATTTTTTGTTTGACATGTACACCTCTTTGAATCCTTGCAACGAGATAAGATTAGACTCAGTTAACTGTTGAAGTTGAAGAGAATTGGCTCAAAATTGCATTGATCAGAATCGTTGGCATCAAGAAATGACAAAGAGGGTGGAGTGGGGGCAGTGCTTTGCAACCAAACACATGCAGTTTGTACGTACCAACTTGTTAGGCTTAGTGTCATCGTTCATCGGCTGCTGGCAAGGTGACGATTAACGAACGACCTATTGCTTCACATTTCCATGTCCAATTCCAAAGTTTTGATTTTATGTTCATTGTGGTCTACGTGCAAGTAAAATAAGTTGTATGAGTGTAACAAAAGTTTAAAACATTGGAGTGATGATGATTAGGCCGCTAAACGAACAAGCAAACCGAGCTTAGGCTCGTTCAATTAGTAGCCTTATTTTATAATTTTATTTCTTCAAGGTGGAAGGCTTATCCAATAAAAAATAATATTAAATTATATGGTGAGAGACATTCTTTATCCCTCTACTTTGTTATTTTATTGCATATAGATAAATATAACTAGTTGTAATTAAATTTATTAATATATATATATATATAATATAATGACTATCTTAGCCGGGGGTAAATAATATTTTTGTCTCAAACTTTAATCTGAATCATTCGATTACAATGACAACCCAAATTTAATAAAATAAATAAATAAATAAAACACCCCCACCACTACCATTATTTAATACGTAGTCAATAATAATATTCTTTATGATTTTAAATATTTTTGAGTAAGTAAGTGATATTATGTATATTATTATATTATATTAACGAGTCGAGTTCGAATCGAGCAACGAGTCGATTTCGAGTTATAACTGAGTCGTGTCGAATTGAACACTACCTTGCTCAAACTTGACTCATAAGATTCGAGTTCGAGCTTAAGCATTTAAATATCAAATTTCGAGTCGAGTCGAACGTCAAATGCTCATGGTTAGCTTAATTAACAACCCTAGAATAAAGAAATCAAGCGGCTTAGTAATATGCTTACAAATAGTAAGTGTGTGTGTGTGCGCGCGCTTTGTAAAAGAAATGGTTATAACATTACTTTGTTACTTAGAAATGTAGACGGGAAGTCTTAATGTCAGACTAGTAGTAAGAGTTGTCCTCAAAATTATAGAACCGAAATCTACTCAGTAGAGTGGTATAGAAACAAATCAGATTTCTAGAAAAATGTAAACTTCAATAATTTTACAATATTATAAGACCTTTTTATTGGCGAAAATGTCAACTACGAAGCAATGTAATTGGGCGACGGGTGATTTAGTAAGGTTGTAAATGATCATCTGTTTTACTATTTTATCAGACTTCGAAATTTAGGTGGTCTGAATATTGTTAAAACAATTTTACTAAATAAAAATTGTGAAACGAATTGGTAAAAAATTAACCAAATGAAACGGTAATGGTATGAGACTACATCCTAACTGTTTCACCTAAAAGAATTAATTATTCCAATATTTAAAAATATTGATTTCAACAAAAACGTAAATACCCATGTCCAGGTTTGAACTCTAAAGGTGCAACCGATTATTAAGTCAACCAATAAGTAATTCTTTGTCTCTCACAAATATGATCATTATATTTTTTTAAATTATTATTATTATTATTTCAAATATAAATTAGTTAGTCTCACGTCCAACAACAATCATCTACGTATCATGTTGCGTAGTCAAACCATATGAAATGGAAACCCAAAAAAACTATAACAAATGCCCAATTTAAGTGCAAAAGTTTTAAAACTTTTTTTTTGCAAAAATGAATATATAAGTGGAGAAAATTTAACCGTATTTTTTGACGGTTTTATAACGGTGAAACGGCAACGAAGCGGTTTCAATGGATTTGCTAGCTTTTGAAGGATTATCAGCTTGTTTTTCCGTTGGTCAAACGGGCAGCCCGTCTATGATCTGGGCCCAATGGTTTTGACAAGGCCCAATTCTGATTACCTCATGGGTCAGCATCTAGCGAGATGGCTTCCCTTTGAAAATAATTTGCATCCTCACTTGTATGTGTAAGCACATTATGATCACTATGGGTGGGGGTTTGTCCATCCAATTAGTTAATAAAAAATCCACGAGGGAACACGATCAAAATTCGGTCAAAATAGAAATTTATTTCATCTCATATTTATTATATTATCTAGTAATTTCTCCCGTTACAATTTATTTTCATATTAATCAGCTCAAAATTTAAAATATTTTTTTAAAAATATTTGTAGAAATAAATGTTATATTACCATGAAAAGTTTGGAACTTAAGGTTGATATGCTTTAGATTTAATAATTTTCGATGATAATTTGATAATACACTTTAAAAATATCATTAATATTATTAATTTATAATTTTATTGGTAACTCAATCGATCGTTCAGGTAGATAAAAAAATATCTATGCTTAATTTGTTTTTATGCCATTGCAATCGAGTTAATCAAATTTAGTTACAAATGCATTAGGCACGTTCATTCACTTGTCAATTCCCATCCCTAGTTAGATAAATATAAAGTGTCAAAAATTACTTATGGTTTGTTTGGTTGATAAAATAATAGTGTTAATGATATGAAAATTTTAAATTAGTCACCCTTATTAAAAGTAGTTGTATTTAATTTATTTTATATGAAAATATTAAGCTAATTATTTTGTATACAAATTGAGTAGTGTTATATCTATTTGAGACCATAAAATAATCATGATTATTTTGTGTGGCTCACCCATGTGTTATATCATGAATAAAAAACTTCCCCTTTTTGTTATCTCAATCGGTAAGAAATAGATAAGAAAAAGGGGAAAGGAAATTCTCTCATGGGTGTGCTTCATGTAGATAATGATAATTAATTAGTCATAAACCTTACGTAATGTGCAAGGTAATCTTTTACAAATAGATTAATATCATTAATGTTAAACTTATGAATTATGAACTTAACCATTTTTAATATCAAACGTTTAAAATTATTTGAAGTTAATTGAACTATAAACCTTATAAAATAATATGGAAGTACCTAAATTATTATAATAAATAGATATAAATCAATTACTTTTGATCATTACTAGATTTTTGGGAAAAAAATATAAAAAGAAATATCACACTATGAAGCAATTCATGTGAAAAATTACCCGATCTTAATAGAGAAAACATTAAAAAATAATTCAATGTAAAAAAACTACAAAGTGGCCAACACAAAAAATCAAGTACCAAACTTCTTCAACTATTTATTTAACTTTTTTCATATTTTTTCCCTAATTTCCAAGTTTATGCATCATAAACCATATAAACCTCTTCTGAAGAACTTTAACCTACTTAAAGTTCAACGTCCTTATACATTTGAATCTTCAAAAAAATAAAATAATTTTCACATAAAAAAAGGGGAAATATCACAATTTATAATAATATATGAGAAAAAAAACGTGGAAAATTTATTAATAAATAAATAAATAAACAAAATGTCATTAAGTGTCCAATGTAAAAATAAATATGATTTAGGAAAAAAAACTCAAACAAAACCTCAAAGTAAAAATAATTGGAAGGGGAAGATCCAAAAGAGAAGTGTAAAAGTAAATAATAAAATATAAAACAATGACAAACGAGAATAGAACCTCTATGAAACAAAAAATCTTAGAAATAAATAATGAGTAACGCTAATAATAAAGAAGTGAATTATAGGAAAGAGATAAAGATGAATTTTGTATATGAGAGGAAAACAAATAATGAAGTTATAAATGAACAAAAACTATTTAAAAATCAAAATAAATAAAGTAACATGATTTCCACATAGTTATTCTTCGCTTTTAAGAAGATATTTTTTTATAAAAATTCTCATATCTCAAAAAATATTGTTTTTATTAATGTCTTTTACAAAGGGCCCATATCCTTTAGACAATACAAAAATTTTAGTTTTCTCCATCGTTCAATAAACGTAAAATACATAAAAAATTGTGGAAGAAAGTGAGGTGAGAAAAAGTTTCTCTGTGATTTTAGACACGGAGAAAATAAGAAGATTAATAGTACTTATATGCAAACATAGATATAAAATTAAACTCATTCTCTACTATTCTGATAACTATTGAGAAATTGTGGTGAAAAGAAAAACTTTTTTCCATGGTTTTTTTAAGAAATGAAAAGAGAGAAGGGGTGCAATACATTTTGGGAAAAATACATGCTATTTAGAAGAGGTGTTATATTCTTTAAAAAAGATGTTTGTGATAGTAAATACACCCGCTTAAAATAATCGAAGTACTAGACAACTACTTAGAATCAATGACGTACTAAATACTTGTTTAAGAACAAATTTGATGAAAATTTCTTGAAGCCCGGCAAGTGGTACGACGATTTGAACACTAAAACACATTATAAAAGAACTCATTTTTTAAAAATATATATTACATATAAATTAATTTTAACATGAATAACTATTTAAAACTTTTAGGAGCCGAGTCGCGATCGGCTGACCCATGGTGCCCTTGTTTAAGACGAACCTCCTCCATACTTTTCCCACTTTTCACTGGTCAAGTAGCGATCCGCCTGACCGACCCACTACTGGCTATGATGGTTCATCAAGAGCATGCAAATATTTCATACCTGTTGGCTTTGTGTGTGTTCAATCGCCATTTAAAATCACCTGGCCATGATTGTTTGAGTGTTAAGGAAGCGTTCATCATGATTCGTATTGAGGCGAGCTTGTTGACTCCCAAATGTTCTCATTAGATATTAGCACACCCCCTTATAAATTGTAGCAAAAGCTTGAAGCAACAAGTACTTGAGAAACCCCCAAGCGGCCGATCTTTTAGACTGCAGGAGGGTGCGATGGAAGAGGGTGCAACCTTAATTAAGGAGGGGTGGATGTTTTTTAAGAAGGGTCCATTTCCTTTAGATAATACAAAAAATTTAGCTTTCTCCATGGTTTAATAAACATAAAATACATTAAAAAATGTGGAGAAAAGTGAAGTGACAAAAAGTTTTTCTAGATTTTAGGCACATAGAAAAGTAAGAAGATTAATAGTACTTATATACAAACATAGATATAATATTAGATTCTTTCTCCGCGGTCCTGATAACTATTAAGAAATTGTGACGAAAAGAAAATTTTTTCTCCGTGGGTTTTTTTAAGAAGTGAAAGAGAGAAGGGGTGAAAAGAAAAGAGGTGCAACACACTTTAGGAAAGGTACATGCTATTTAGAAGAGGTGTTATATTTTTTAAAAAGGATGTCTGTGACCGTAAATACACCCGCTTAAAATAATCGAAGTACTAGACACCTACTTAAAATCAATGACGTACTAAATACCTACTTAAGAACAAATTTGATGAAAATTTCTTGAAGCCCAGCAAGTGGTAAGAGGATTTGAACACTAAAACACATAGAACTCATTTTTTTAAAAAAAGTATTACATATAAACTAATTTTAACAAGAATTACTATTTAATATTTTTAGGAGCCGAGTCGCGATCGGCCTGACCGGCCCATGCGTGCCCTTGTTTAAGACGAACCTCCTCCATACTTTTCACTGGTCAAGTAGCGATCGGCCTGACCGACCCACGACCTATGGTGGTTCATCAAGAGCATGCAAATATTTCATACCTGTTGGCTTTGTGTGTTCAATCGGCTTTTAAAATCACTTGGCAATGATTGTTTGAGTGTTAAGGGAGCGTCCATTATGATTCGTATTGAGGCGAGCCTGTTGACTCCCAAATGTTCTCATTAGATATTAGCACGCCCCCTTATAAATTGTAACAATAGCTTGAAACAACAAGTACTTGAGCAACCCCCAAGCGGCCGATCTTGAGTATATTATTTTGTGACCCAGAAAAAGTGGAGCCAAGGCATGCTTTCAGAATCAGATTTTGACTCATGATCGAGTGTAATACATCATGCCTGGAGTTCACAATTGTGCTTGTGTGTGTGACCATGATGCAATGGCAGGCTCCAAGGAACAAATAATGAGCCATGCATGATCGGAACTTGACGACCCAATACTGCACCGAAAGCAACCATTTGATCAGCATAGGTTTTGCTTCAACTTCAGAAGCATCATGGGAAGAAGCAAGCGTACGAATTTGAGCTTCCCCGTTTGAGAACAGACTAAGATGAATAGAAAGATCTAGATGATGATATTCAAGCAAAATAGCATTTGGGCAAGTAGGAAAAATAGATCAGGATCCAAAAGGTGACGGCAGGCCAGGGTGGTGGTAGTGTCACTTGTGGACTTCTCCTGTTGCTCGTGGGGAGAGGGTATTAGTGGTGGCATCATCAAGGGAGTTTGAACGAAGAAGAAGAAAAAGTAGATAGAAAAGAGAAAGCATACAGACGCGCGGGGGAGACACAGAGAAAGAAAAAAAGAGCACGAGTAAACCATGTAATACTCTGAGATTAACTTTGTTACAACACTCTGAACATGAATGAATGAGTCTAAAAAGAGCGACCCATCCGGCACTTCAAAAAGAGACCCAATAAATCGGTAACCGTAACCGTGTCTACAAGATGATAAAGTGGGAAATCCTAGACCCGTTCTTTCACCACCCCCACCATTTGTAGAGGTAGAACTGGGAACTTGTAAATAAAACCCTACTCTAAACGTAGACAAGGACATTCAGAATTCAGAAGAAGGCCTCGTCAAATAAATTTAGTTGGCGAAAGCGAGGGAGTGGGAGATTAGCAGAAGATGGGCCGGTTCCAAGACACTATGATTACATTGGTTTGGGGAAGGAGGAAAGGAGGAAAGGAAGAGAGGGGTGGTCTTGACCGAGTTACGTAGGACTTGGATCATCAGAAATGGTCGGCTCTTACTATCTCCGTCTGGTATGAGCCAACAGTTCCAGTCATCATGGAAAAGCCACCCCAACCCTGCCATTGTGGAATTCAAAGGTATTCTTCTGGCATCATGAGCATACAGGGAACGGAGAAGGGTAGAATTTGCCGTAGGAAACAAGGAAAGGGAGAGAAAAGGTGAAACAAAAGGAAATGGAATTTTTGGTGCCATTGAAATGGAGAGATTGGTCACCATTCACTAGTATGTACATGATGTGTGTGAATACATCAATCATGTATATATAGGGGCAACACTAAACCTCATCTAAGCTTATATTCTATCATCATCCCATGCTTTGCCTGATATATCCATAAAGGTCAGTGGACTCTCACTTTAAACTTGATCATCTTCTTTGTCTTGATCTTTTCTTTGACCCTCTTTCTATTGCTATCAGAAGAATATCAGAGCTACAGCTCACAAAAGTGGTTGCGATGAGAGAGATGGAAGGAGAAGAAAACCAAGCATTTCAAGACTTTCATGATAACTATTTGTTACAACAGCAAGGATTGCACCAAGCCAACCATGGCTACTACACTGGAGGCATCGAACCTTCCACCATGTTGCCATGGCAGCTTCCTCCAATCCACCCCGGCTTCAACCCCGTCCACCTCCTGTGCAACGCTGCCGGGGACGACTTCGCGCCGCCGCCTCCGCCGGCGATGCTCGGCCACAGGCCGCTTCATCTGGCCTACGAGGCGGCGGCGGCGGAGCACCTCGGCATAGGGGGCTCTACATATCCGACAGTGGTCGAGCTACCTCGTCGCCGTTCGTCTTCAACAACGAGCTGGGCAGGATGACTGCGCAAGAGATCATGGATGCCAAGGCGCTTGCTGCCTCCAAGAGCCATAGCGAGGCCGAGAGACGGCGGCGAGAGAGGATCAACAACCACCTCGCTCGCCTCCGAAGCCTATTACCCAACACCACCAAAGTAAGTAGGGAAAACTATATTAATAATAGCATACTATACAATTTGATTGATACCATGGTTTATCTGTTGGATCGATGTTCAAACGAAAACGACTAAAACAGAAGCGATAAAAGATAATCTTTTGATACGTAAAAGAGGAACCACCATGTCTGCAAAAGCTTGGTGGGAAGTTGTCTTGCTGGCTAGGAAGAAAAGATGGGGCATGTCAGGAGCAGAAAATCGCTTACCTATCTGTTAGCTTGTGTCAGTCACCCAACACACCAATCTCCATCATTTCCACCTCTTGCACTCCTTTTGATTCTTTCGCATGCTGGGTTTAGTTTTGCTGATGTTTGGTCTGATCTGATGGTTGCAGACTGACAAGGCTTCCTTGCTAGCCGAGGTGATACAACATGTCAAGGATTTGAAGAGCCAGACGTCGGAGATGGCCGAGTTCGAGCCTCTACCCACCGAGGTCGATGAGCTCACGGTGGATCACACCGATGAGGATGGGAAGGTTGTGATCCGAGCTTCTTTTTGTTGTGATGATAGGACGGACCTGTTGCCGGACCTCATCAAGACGTTGAAAGCTCTTCGGCTGCGTGCACTCAAGGCCGAGATCACCACGTTGGGTGGTCGGGTGAAGAACGTTCTTGTCATCACCGGAGAAGGGAGAACCCTTGCAATGACAATGACCAGCAATACTCCATTGCTTCCATTCAAGAAGCTCTGAAAGCAGTGATGGAGAGGACTGCCATGGATGAATCTTCGTCTGGTAGTATTAAGAGGCAAAGAACGAACAATGCTAGCATGCATGCTTGAACATACACACACGCATATATATATAGTTATATACATACCGAACGTCTATCTGAGATTATTGTGTATGTTGTTGTATCGATAATCTCTTGCTCTTGATTTGATTTTGTTGTGGGTGCATGCTTTTCCATATTTCTTGTTCTTGCTTTCTTGTTTTTTTCTTTTTGAGATTGAGTGAGGGGATATTGGGGAAGACACATGCAAAAATGAAACATGGGTCTGCTTCTGTTTACAAAAACAAAAAAAATGATGCTTGTGTTGTGTGATAACTACTTTCTGAATACGTCCGGCCAAAAAACAAAAAAAAGTGATAAAATTTTCAGCTTTCTCTTGAAGACATGATTTAGTTCTGAAAGTGAATTGATACATGATATGAGCATGTCCATTTTTCTGCTTGGAGTTTGGGAATCATTGGGAATTTTTGGTCCCAGTATTTTTATAATTACTTCCTAGTGTAGATAAGGAATTGATGTTCCATTTTCTTCTTCTTATATGTAGTTCAAACTGATTAGATTTAGAGCAATCTTTGTTCATGTTTAAAGATTATTGAACGACCACGGACAAGGAAGGAATCAAGAATTAGAATACGTATTTAAGCACGTATGGGAGCTTAACTCATAACTTAAAAACTCATCACTTAGACTTGACTCAGCAATGCCATGCAGTGGAGTCAATTTATAATTGACTCGAACGGTGACTTAAAATCATTTGTACTCTTTTTTAGATTAAGTAAATACAATTTCACATGAAACTAGTATATATTACACTTTTAACACATAATATTGATAAATAAATAATTTATGTTATTTTGAAATATTGATTTAGATAAATTAAAAGAAAAAAACATATCGCTTTAATAACAAAAAAATATATGTTAATTTGAAGAAAATATTCGTAACAAATTTTGTTGTAGCACATGGGAAGACTTAGAGACAAAATTTTGTAATTAATTCATGTTCTCTTGTAGACGATAATCTCTTCTGGTCTAAGCCATAAATGAAGAAATCAAAATCGGAATTGGAATTGGTTTTGAGGGACTCATTGAATTGGATTGAATCAATTCAATTAAATAGGACCCAATCAGTCATATATAATAATTTGACAACTCATAACATAAATATATAAAATTTAGGTATTGATGTCATTTTGATATTATTGTGTGTATTATATTTTATGATATTTTTTCACATTTTTTGGATTTTTTAATTATTAGGAATTAGTTATTATTTTTTACTCGAGTCAGAGTCGAGTCAACTTTTAATTATAAAAATGTCACTACTATATTTCTTTCCCCATTTACTCCCCCCGACGAGCCCCGCTCCTTCACCCCTACTGCCACCGCCGCCCCGCCCCACCTCCCCTGCTGGCCCGGCCCTCCCCCTCCCCTCGACGCCCCCTACCCTGCCCTGCCACCCCCTTCCCCTTTGGCCCCAACCGTCCCCTGCGAACCTCGCCGCCGCCACCGCCCAATCCGCCGGCCACGCCCGATCTGCCCCGTTCTGCCCCCCTGTAGCTGGTCCTGCCCCACCCAATCCACACCGCCCTCAGCCCTTCCATCCCCCACACCGCCACCCCGCCCTCCACAGTTGTTGCTCCCCCTCCCTCCCCCCCCCTGGTCGCCCCGTCGCTCACCCTCACCGCCTCATCCTCCCCCCACCCCATCCCCGCCCGCCGTCCAGAATCGGCCGATTTGGACCGATTCTTATTAAAATCGATTTACTCGCTCAATTGGATCAGAAGCTTTCCAATCTGATTTAAATTGGCCGATTCTGAGTGGAATCGGCCAATTTATTCATCTGTGGTCTAAACACAAGAGATCAAACAATAGAGAACATAATCCTAAGTAGACATGGGCATGAAGTGACACTTGTATTAAATAATAAGTACAAAAATTAAATTAACCATGCTCATCCATATCATTACAAAAATGCCCTAATTAAAATGATTATTAATTGGGCCTGAAAAAGTTGTGGACCGAATGCCTCCTGATGTAAACATATATCGTAAGTCGTAACAAATAAATAAGCAAATGACAACCAATGTTGACAGCCCACTAATGATAATAATAATGAAAAATTTAAGGGTGAGCATAATTCGACAAAAACCAAAAACTAAACTAAATGAAAACCTAATATAATTTCAGTTCGGTTCTGAATTAATTTGATTCAGGTTTCAAAGGGAATTCAAGATAAACCAAAATGTAGATTGATACATTGGTTCAAAACCAAACCAAATTTAATTAAACAAAATGACCAATTTTTTTAAGAATATTCTAAAATCTTTATTTTATGTTAATTATCATAAATATAATATTTTTGTTGAACTTCATTTGTTTAATATATATATATATATATATATATATATGTATATATATATATATATATATATATATAAACACACACACCTTTGGAATTATTTATCAAATGGTTATATTCATAATGATATAATTTTGATTACATAGTTAAGCTAGTTTATTTGTTTATAACGTAAGATGTAATTTATTTCATTATGGTTGGTTGTCGAACTAACCATAATGAAATATTTTAATTCGATTTGGTTTAATTTTGGGAGTAATTCAAATTAGTTTTAGTTACAAATTCAAATGCAGAACATAATTCAATCAATTTGAGAATCGACCTGACCGAATGCTCACCCTTAAAAAAAACTAAAACTACCATAGGTGGCCTAGGAGGCTAGACAATCTTATAATAAATAATTAAATATTAATTGTCATAAAAGACTAATGACAAAAACAAAGATAATACAAAGGATAATTCAAATGTTAACAACAACATTAGTTTATAATTCTGGCCATTGAGGAGGGTAGCCTTCATACTCTTCCATGGTCAGCCAGGCATGTAAATGCTAGACTATTCGGTACGCCCCATGACGGTGGTGGAGGAGACGACGACGGCGGAGGAGTTGCCCATGCTCTGAGAAGCTTGAGACGGCCGCCCCCCACCAGTGCCGACACCATCCACAACAACGTCCTCGAGCAACTTAACACGATTGCCCCTATCGGTGCCCTGAACGACGACAGTCTATAAACGCACTTTGCCGACGACACACCGCAAACGACGACCTGCCAGCATCTCCTCTTACCTCGAAACCATGCTCTCCTACCTCATCTCGCCACGGAGGATTGAGTCCTTCGACCCAGGCACCGTCCTCTACCCGGTGATCGGCCGGTCAGCCAGCGGGCCAGCACTACGCAGTGGCCGACGAGGACTCAAGGTCTGACTGGTGCAGACGCTCATGGCTTGCACGGAGGCGATGTAGGAGGGCAACACCGGCTGTCTGGTAAATCGCACACTGGTCCTCATCGTGTTGCAAGCGGACACGATGTACAAGGACCTTGCCCAACGAATCTTCTCTATTTACTGGCAAATGACCACGTCGATGCCGACGCTCTTGAGATGCACTTTTATGGGACCTGCCCTACCTCAAGTTCGCCCACTTTTATGACTTGGGGATCAAACAGGAGATGCAGTCGACTGAGCTGTTGCACGGGCTGGTGATGCGGCTAGGAGGACCGCCGGCGGTCCGGCTGACCGGGGTCGGGTGGAACGTAAAGAGCTGTAACAAGTCCAGTGGAAGCTAAGTCAGATGGCGGAGAGGGTGAAGATAGAGTTCAAATATAGTGGTGTGGTGTGGCAGCTACAAAACTCTTTTGCGTGTTGGGTTTATCCCACGTCATATTTGAATTAGAGTCCGATGGTAAAATGTGTGCGGGGAGAATAATTGAGTTTATCCCCTCATTTTTTAAAGTGAATGGTTGTATATAAGTTAGTGGTTTGGATTAAAAAGAAGGCTAAGGATAGTTGAATTTATCCCACTTTAAATTTAGAGGTTATTAGTGACCTATATATAAGTCAATGAGAAAGCATCTAACTTTATTTTTTAAACTTGATTTTAGATTAAGAAAAACCAACAAAACATTTTTAAGTCCTTTTTGAGGCCATAAGGCCCATCAAGCATCCAGCCCAAGGGGGCGTGAACTAAATTGCAGGTTTGTAGCTGCCCAAGCTACTGGCCTGGCCCAGCGCGGCGGAGAAGATTACGGCTGCCTCACTCTTGGGTTGGCAAACCTGCTCCCTCGAGAAGTGGAAGATGGGGAATACCGGCGACTCGCCGTGGTTGCAAGTTCTACAATAAATGTGTGTGGGGTGGAAAGGCGGCAGGGAATGGGTGAGATAGAAAACCCAGAGCTTTGTTTGATGGAAAAGTTAAAAGAGGCCATGAAAGATTACCGTTCTCAAATATGAGCATCGGTAATTTGTCCTTTAACTTAATAATAAAATGAGTTCGATTCCGACGTTTAACTCCTCAATTTCCAAATAACGCCATGCTTAATAAGATTGAGAAGCAGCAACAATTATTCGATGGAGAGTTAGCGTGCCAAATGGTAATGGCAGCTTTTCCAGTTGGAAACTAGTGACAGTAGGTAGTTATGAATTGGGAGAGACATTGAAGGAGGCATTTCTCTGCGTTGAAGAGCTATGTCACGCAGATCATGAAACTTTCCAAGCAGTGAAGGTGAAGTCTCACTGACAAGGGGCCTTCATTTTTGCGTTCATAAATAACAAAGCCTGTTATACAATTTGTGCTGCAAAATTGAATAACTGAAGAGCGCAAATATACATATTCCTTCATCTTTCCCATCTTCTAGCTGCAAAACTGAACGGTAGAAAGCCTATGGAACATAAATTAATCAATACATTAAACAAACTTTCCCGAGGTCATTTTGCTATGATTTCCTGATTGATTGCAAATCCCTGGTCGAACATCGCCGCCCAGCTTTGGTGGTACTATAATCGTGGAACCCGGGGCAATTTTCCTGTCTTCTATTAATGCAAAATGAAAAGGGGAAATGCAAAATTGTTCTGGAGAGACTCCGTCCGATGCTGAACACTTACTAGAACAGCTGCTTCAATCTATTTAGAGCCAATGTCGCTGTCTTATTTGTGGGTTCAAGGATGAGAGCATACTTGAAATCTGTCATGCAAACGAATTTTTATATATATATATATATATATATATATATATATATATATATATATATATATATTCGACATTGTTTTTAGTACATTTGCAAAAAAAAAGTCAATAATCCACCATTCTCAAAGCTACGTGGAAATTACCAATTAATCTTCTATACTAAATGAAACTGAAAAACTTACCTTCAATAGCCTCATTGTAATAACTAAGCATTTCACGAGCTGTTCCCGCCGCAAGTAAGCCTTAACATTCTGAAAGACCAAAAAACACATTACTAATATCATTATAAACATTACTAGCACCACTACCGCCATTAACTCATCATTTAGCAAAGCTAAGATAATGCAACTCTTCATACCATGGTTATAAATACTGTATCATACTCCGCTTGGTTGTACCATCTTCAAATCAGGTATGATTTAAACCTCCATATCATATTAATCTGTAACTGTTTTTTTTCTGAAATTTTTACGGTATTTTAACCAATATTTATTAAAATGTTAATGATAAATGCATTTTGAGTATTTAATAAAATATTTTATTTATAATTTTAAAATCTGGTTGAGCATGGTTTGACTGCTGAACCAAGTATACCTCTGTACTTGTAATAAATTCAGTACAATAATCAGTACTATATTTAAAACAATGATGTATATACAAAGTGACAAGATTTTATGCCATGCCATTTTTTAAAAAATGACTAAAATGTACGTCCAACAAATGATTTATCATTCTACGAAACATACTTTTTTTTTGTGACAAACGGACAGCACTTGAGTTTTCTTTTTAAGAACACATTTTCACGGGCAAAGAAATGTAATAGAAACCAAAAAATCTACACAATTTTCATTAAATCTTTAAAAAGCTGTTCATAGTATGCACATGCCATAAGCTGCACGCATAGACAAAGAAAACAAACCTTTTTATCAAGATTAATGGCTGCAGTACAGTCCGCTTCCGCTTGCAAAAAACTGTATCCATAAGAACAACAAATAGTTCAGTTCAGCCATAAGATTAACAAATTTTATAGGAAAATCATGGGTATGCCTCTAAATGGACTCCTCGACATTGCTGCCCTACTCAGCTACCAACACATCCCTTTATGATTTTAGCTTAGTGTATCAGCAGTGACATACATTATCAGCCAACTGTACATATGTAAGCAAGTAGCAGCAGTATAGGATATAATAAGGCCATAAAAAAGGATGAACTTGCTCTAAATCTGAATACAAATCGACCCCAGTGAACTTTTCTCCTGTCATTCCCTGCAAGGTCAACCCCATTCTACCCACTTTTACTACATATCTAAGACATTGGCAATGGTGTGCGATACCTCAAATGTAGGATCCATGATTAATGAGGAACTATTTTAACAAAACATAACAGTGAAGACAACAAGGATGGGTCTGGTATATCTGCATGTAAGCATAATTTACCTATCCATCTCCAGATATGCAGCAGCCCTGTTACTATAGTATGTAGCAATCTTTCCATTAAGTTTAATTGCTTCTGTATAAAAGCCAACAGCTTTCTGCCACTGCTTCTCCTTGTAAGCAGTATTCCCCTGTTGAAAATAAACAATGTGCACCAGATGATAAATCACTCTAGAAAGCTCAGCTGAACAGACCAGGTCTATGGAAAAATTTAAGAGATCATCACATTTAACTAGTTAAGACTGCAGTTATAGATAATATTATTGTTTATGGAAAAGATAATGAAAAGTTGACTGTTGATATAGATGAAAACCAACAGAGAATAAGAAATTGTTTATTCTTAAAAGGCAAAAAACCTATGTTCATGTAGACTTTGACCTTTTCTTTCGCAGTTTCAGCAGCCATTTCCTTGCCAATGATATCAGTTGTCAAGCTGGACTTAGAAAATATTTCAACTTCTTGTTGAAGGGTGGTAAAAATAGATTTCGCCAGATGAAGTAAAAAGCAGTCCCCTCCTTGCCTTGCTATGAAAGAAACCGAAACCGGGCACTTATCATGATGCCCCAAAGGAATAGTAACCTACGCAAAAGGTCATGCATGTTATTAAAATATGCAAAAGGTTCACATGCAAATTATCAAAGTCATTCATAACTAACAAACCTAGAAGCTTTAAGGCCCCGCCAATCAACCAGAATCAAATTCACAACATTAAACAAGAGATACCTCTACATAAATTACCCACATCACAAATGTTCAATCATATTCATTAGTTCATTATTGAAGGTGGTTTACCTCACAGCAGCCTGACATGCTAGCGACAGCCGATAAACTAAATACACGAATTCTGTGCTCCTCTGAGAAAGCAATTTTCGAACCAAGCTTTGGAGGAAGATCATAGAGAGTAGGAATCACAAGTACACCATCATTCTGCAACATAAAATTCATGCAAATAAACAATGAAGCACCATTACCTTAGAAGACAGTAATCAGATGGCAACCATCATCAGCTTTTGTCATCATTTAAATAAATAATAATTGCAGCGAACACTAAAGATTGCTCAAACTCTCGCAAGATAAACAACAGGAAAAAAAACAAACAAAAAAAATCGAAGGGATTGGGAGGAGACTTTGAATGATATCATGCAGGCAATTTTAAAGCTGATCAGTCCAGCAGATAAAACTGGAAAGACTATACATAAGTTGGTGTTATGGGATATCGTAGCACTACCCTATAAATTAGGCTTTATATATGTTTTTGTCCATAATATTACAAAATAAGATCATGAATCAACTCTTTCCCTTCTGAAAATTAATCTCTTCCAACAAGTTCATGGTCTGATGACCCCAGAACTTGTTCTAAGTAACATGTCACTTAATATGACAAGGAGGAGAAAAATCGTGCTTTGAAAAAGAAAGGATAAAAAATACTGCCAACATTTCCCTATCAACATCATGTTCAAGCTCGCGCTCTGAAATCTGAACAATACATTATTTTAGGTTAAAAAATGGGAACAATAGTGGTAAGAAACAAGGTTTTCCTTCTCGGATCTCATGTCCATCTTGAATGGTGCAAAAGATTTTCTACCGATTTAGCAAGTTAAGTCATCAAATCTCATGACATTTAATACATCCCACTGTCATATCGCAAGATTGTGGTAAGATCTTGATGAGAAGGGATAACATCTCTTGGGGTGGTATGCCTTGGCCCCTTCACAAGAGAGATCTTGGCAATATCTCACATAGATATAATGAAGTAGAAAACTATGCTAAACTATTAAACAAGTCCAGTATATTATGCCACTTGCTAGCAGATTAATCAAGATTCGGAACCATCTCATAGACAGAGCACAGAAGTATCAGAACTAACAGATACCTTGAGAAGAGTATTAAAAGCTGACTGCATTTCAGACCTAACAGCTTGGCAGTTGGACAAAGTCTCTACCACAGGATCATTCGCGGACCGCATCATATCTACTGTGACAGTGTCTAGATCAGGTTTTGTAGAAGCCACCCATTCATGATGATTCACCTTAAATTCATGCCTAAGCCACAGAGGATTAGAAAAGGCTTTAGACATTACATTTTGGTGTTTTGTAGCTTAACCACATTAGACAAGAAGCCATTCAGTGCATATGAATCTACTGGCTCAACAACTCAAATGGCTGACTAATAACAGAGATACAGAAGTTGCATTTGAGGCAAAACACTTCGTCACCAAGATAAAAGCTAAGTACTTAACAAGAGACAAGAAGAAAATAAATTAAAGTTAAATCCTCAAGAAGTTTACATCATCAGAAGTATGCAAGAGAAGAAATTAGGAGAGCTTACAAATCAAACAAGTGAAAGTGGTTACCTCTGAAGTGACTGCATAGCATAAGCAAGTTGTCTCAAAGGGGAATTAAGTTCTCCATTTCTGTTACTGCTTGCAAAATACTTCAAGCTGGGAACTTTAGATGACAAGAAATCTTCAAGAACTGCATTTCGTAAGTTTTGTCCTGAACCACAAAATACACAAAACTAATCAATAGATTATAAATTTAAAATAAATTCAAGAATTTAAAAGATCAGCCACTTTCTGATAATGGGATTTTGGCATAAACATGTAGAAAAGTGCCTATATAAGCTAAAACGTACTCCCGAAAAGCTTCTCCATGGATTTAAGTACCACTTGAGCCAGCCGACTCTTAGGAATTCGTAGAAGTTGAAAGCAATCATCTGCAAATATAACTTGTCGAGGACGTGAATCAGCAGCAGCTGGAAATTTTAATAAAACTTGGCCTATGGACTTCAATACATTAGGATCCTTCGAACACCATCCTGTACATAAAGAAGTGAGGTAAGAGTATGTTAGGTTAAACCATAAAGTAATTTATCATTAAACCAGTGGTTAGGAAGCCCATATCAGCAGTAGCTGTTGGAGTTTATATTTATACACTACAAGAATCTATTGCGTACTAGCATCATCATCATCATCATCACCACCACCAACTCCTTGTCCAGCCAAAAGAAAATCAATGTGAGGTGCTGAATGAATACTTCCATATTTAATGGTGTAAAAAGCCCATAGAGAAACAAAGAGTTCACTTCTTACGCAGAATACTCTTCCAGTCAGCAACCCTCAAATAGGGAAAATAACATGAAATTCAATCATTATCACATTCACATACAACTCCAAATTACTGAATGGCATCATAAGATGATTGTCGAATATGATCAAAAAATTTAGGCTTGGACTGTTGATCCAATGCATTAACAAAGCAATCAAAGTGAGCCAAAATGTAATCTACTCATCATCAAGTAATCAAATAAAAACACAATCGACCATCCTAATGAAGTACTAAGAGAAACTAGGGACTCATATATTGATTCCATCAATTTAAAAAATAATTAGAGAATTGTATGAATCCTATGATATAGCGACCTAAATTACTTAATTCCAATAACAAATACTTCTATGTAAGGTTACATTTTTAGACAAAAAATAGATAACCAATGGCAAACATATGAGAATAAAAATATAAACATAAAAAATTCAATGGAGTCTGCAGCAAAGCGCTGAACCGAAGTCATAACCATTCATATGTATCTGACAATTCTCCCCTCAAAACGGGAGAATAAACATGCAGATAAGTGCAAAGAGGTAACATACCAACAACATCTAGACTTGGTGATACATGAAGAACTCCTGCTCTAGAAATGGCTCCATGAGTAGGCCTAAACCCCAAGATGCCACAGCAAGCTGCAGGTATTCTCACACCTCCAGTAGTATCAATACCTACCATTCACAAAATATAGAGAGCCATAAATTGATGATTTTCGTCATTCAAATGGTATATATCACCTCCAACAACAGGAAATGTTAGATTGATCAGCTCTATCTAAATCCAAATTCTGACGTCGTGAAGCTCACTAGAGATAAGGGTATTCAGTAGAGTTCAAAAACAACTTACGTCCCATACATAGTATGCTATAAGAGCAGAAGCATAAAGAACACAGGATATTGAAATAACAATGATTCACAACTAGTCAAAGACAATGGATTTCCTCTAATATATACCCATGTGACATCTTCGACATAACAGTAAAAAGACAAAGAAAACATCAACAGAACATGGAGAAAAATGAGAACGTTGCTCCAACATTCATGGCCTCAGCTCAAAATGCTGATGAAGAAAAAAGGAAATATGAACTATATACAGCACAAGGAACACATTACCCAAAGAAAAGTCAACTATTGATGCCGCAACTGCTACAGCAGAACCACTACAAGATCCGCCAGAAATTCTTGCAGGAGCTGCTGGATTGATGGGCGCTTCATGGTGTTTATTTCCCCCATGAATGCTGAAATAATCATGAGAAACCACAAGAGATAAGAATTTCAATCCACTAACCCCATGCAGATATGCATCACAAAATATCAATTAATTCATTAAAACGCACAGCGTATATGCAGGTACTAGTTATTATACAGGACTCTAGCCGCTGGTAAGATGGCCAGAAGAAGATCATTACCTAGACAGGAATCGGCTACTGTCCTTACATAGAAATACCAGTAATATGACATCTTTAAAAGCACAAGTATCCTAGCAATATGTATTGGTAAACAACAATCTAAACCTGGAAAAATTAGTTGGACACAGAACTTGAAAAGATTCATCAAATATTCAAATTCCACAGAAGGCATGTATTTGGATACTCAACAATATGAGTTGGATACAGAACCATTCAAATTCAATCAGTACAGAAAAAAGATGAAGTTGCCAATGCATATAGCTAAGCTCTTTTTCTTGGCACGCTCCAATAATCCAAGCAAAAAATGATGTCCTTACACAAAACAAAACCAATGCTTTTAATCTACTCCAAAGAGACAGAAAGAACTGAACTGACCCCAATCCCATCTCATCAATAACTGTTTTCCCCACACAACTGGCGCCTCCCTCAACAACCGTCAACACAGACGACGCCGTCCCAAGAGCAGGCTGATGAGTCCTCGCCCAGTCCGGATTGCCAAACCCAGTAACACTTCCCTCAACATCAAACCTACAAGAGCCAAACATCATAAAAATCAAATCCTTCACTCCAAAAGACCATCCAAGACTCCATTTTTCCGCCAAAAACCAACAAACCCCATCGACTCTGAATCGAGCAAACCCCAAACAACCACAACCAGTTTCCAACACTACGAAAATAAAAAAAGCTAAGCGAATCAGAACAAGCCCGCTCACATATCGGCAACGGCGAAGGAAAGGCCGGCGAGAGGATGGGGTGCCTTGGGCGGCGGCGGCGGCGGTGGGGGGAGCAGGCTGATGCGCCCGACAAAAGCGCCGAAGTCCTCGCGGGCGGCCTTTCTCAACTTCTTGGTGAGGAGGACAATCCCGGCGATGCCGAGGCCGAGGAGGACCCAGAGGTTGGCCGGGGATGACGCCATGCGCGGCGCCGGGGAGGCCTGACGGCGTCGCCGGAGTCGGAGAAGGCCACCGGCGGCGAGGGAGGAGGGAAGGGGACGGGGAAAGGATTTGGGGTGCGGTTTTTTTGTGCCTGCCGACTTTTTCTTCCCACTTTACCCCTACTGCCGCCATTGGAACGGTCTTAGTTTGCCGTTACCGTACCCGTACCCGTGTCCGTATTTGATATCGTGATGTAAATAGATGTTTGCGTCCGCTTTCTTCTGTTGTCCAACTTGATGAGAATAAGAATAATTTTTCTCAATTTTTTTGTTATTTAGTGTATGCTTTTTTTTGTTGTATTTAATGATAATAACCATATTATTCCTTGTTAATTTGTTATTGTGAATAATATAATGAACAGTAGTACGAGGAATTTTCCATTAAATGGTGAGATGATAAAGGCATTCACAATTTGATAGTTTTTTTATTCTAAAAAGTTATTGTTTGACCTTTTTTAAATCATGTTAAAAAAAATTTTCACATTAATTTTAGTTGTTTCTGTATTTATTTGGGGAGGATTCTTTGGTATAAAACTTCACGGTTCAAACAACAAAAATGCCATATTATATAATATTTTTAATGATATAAATTATCTATAAAATATTTTATTTTTCATTTAGATTAATTACTATTTTTCATTATTTTTATCAATCTTACTCAAAAATATTTCCTTCTGTTTATTTATCGTAATCTTTATTTATTCTGTCTATTTATCATCTATTACAAAAGATATTATATTAGCACATCACATCATAAAATATTTCTTAACCAAATTCTAAAATACCTTGTTTGATTATAAAATAGCTTATAAAAAATAGTATTAGTCTTTATTGAGTTGCTTTTTAAATATAATTGTAATACCCCAAATTTGTTTTATTCTCAAAATGAAGTGGGAGTGTTATGGTAAAGTAAATTGACACTTAATTCAATTAACTTGGTCGACACGAACCTAAGTAAAATGGATATAGACTCTTTAGGCATCTTAAGATAAAAAATACAGTAATGTACAACTAATACTTGCATGAAATGGTAGGATGGTGTGTGAATGTCATGACAATTTAATCACACCTAAAATTAATTAAATCATAATAAATTTTTAAAAAATCTAAAATAAAACGAATAGAGTTTTTATAAAAGTGCAATAAAAGGCCAACCTATTTAACAAGGTTGGCATGTCTCACTCATGATTTTCACCTACATAAATAATAAAAAACATCATCAACAATTATCTCTGGTATGGAAATAACTAAATATCAAATTGACAAATAAGAGTTAGCTCTTATGTAATCAAACATTATATAACTTCAATTGAATACTCTAAAGGCAACTATTGAGGAGTCATTGAGCCAAAAACTAAATGACATCCCAAATTGACTAATATAGTGTCACTCTCGGCATTTTCTTAAACGCCCCACTCTAAAAAATAGTATCTGAAGCTCTTTCTAAACCTTCATATTTCTCCTAGCCTAGCACAAAGGCCGAATACTCTTAAATTATCACCATCAGTATTCTTTGATATCATAGGTTTAGATTTGTGTTACATAAAATAGTACCCATCTACTTCATGCATCTATGAGTGTGAAGAAGCTTCAAAACGTTAAGTTATTAGGATCCCCCGGAAATAGAATGACTCTCTCACTAATACAGAACCTACTATGACTTACACATATGCCCTTTCACGGTATGTATAAGTCGATTTCACCATCTCTCAATTCAAAAGAAATCCAACAAAAAATATATTTATAAGGCTAGGGGATTATTTAAATATACTCGAAGATAACTTGTAATATATTCGAGTTTTCGAGCTTGAGGGATCTAATCTTCGAGGGTTCTTAATTATGAAAAAAATGTTATGTTTAAATGCTTACATTAAGTGAGATCCGATAAAATAACTACTTAATGCATTGTTAGATCTCAAAATCGAACTGAATTGTTCCAATAAAACAACTTCTTAAAACCGAACTGAACCAAAGTATTTTGAAACATTCAGTTCAATGACCTAATAACCAATTTATATCATTAATTATGATTTTTTATTATTATTTAAATAAAATTATATAATTTTTTAGTGAACATAGCCATTTAATAAGTAATTTCAAATGTGTATATATATATATATTAAACAAATAAATTTAATAATACAAATATTATAACTTCATAATAATTAACATAAAAAATATTTTTTGAAATATTTTTTAAAAAATTTAATTAATTCAATTATTTTAGTTAATTCAGTTTGGTTTGTTTCCAAACCGAAATATCAATATACACATCAATTTCTTTATGGTCCTACGAAACAAAACTAAACTATTTCGGAATTGAACCTAATTTCTAATTTGGATTTCATTCATTTAGATTTTTTATTAGTTTTCACAAAATTATACTCAACCCCAACCACCTTATACCATTTTTTTTAAAAGCAACACCTTCTACCATTTAAACTACATTTTTAAAGTGTTTTTTTTAGCAAGAGATTGGAGGTTGTGGGCTCAAATCTTGAGGAAGATATTTGGAGGGTGTGGATGTGTTGTTGAATTGCTCAACAAACAAAATTTTCTTATTCAATTGAGCTTGGAGTCACTTAAACTTTAAAATATTCTTTTCAGCTAGATCATATTCTTTCTTGATGATAAATATATATTTTTTCAAATGCATCCCACATTAAATTTCAATAATAATTTTTTAAATGCGTCAAACATGTGGAGCCCTAAACTTGCCCAGCCTTAATGAATTCAATGGCAAGTGTGCATCATGAAATGACCCACATTTTATCGTCTCTCGACCAGAACATTTCTTCTTAGACTTTTTTGTTTTTTGCATTTTTCAATATATAGATAGTTTCAAGATAAAACAAATAAATAATTTTTTTATTATAATCAAGAGGCAAACAAGAAACATGAATTCATCCTGCAAGTCGCCTGGTAATGTCTATTGCAAGACGATAAAAAGTCTAAATTATGTGGTCGGTTGCACAGAAAATTTTGGAGAGCCTAAAAACCGTTAAATACTCTTCTTTTAACCACTCAAACATCATAAATTATAAATATTTTTTAATTAATTTAACAGTAAAGAAAAATGCACTTAAAAAAAAGAGAGAAAAGAAAGATCCATTTACTAAAAGATACATACAAAAGGGCAACGACCCAACTCTTGTTTAATCAATTTTACAACAGTTAAGAATAGTTAACAGCCTCTAAAAAAACTATAGTGTTATCATCTTAGAACAAAGTCTGGATAAAAGATACAGCCTATCTATAATACAGTTTACTTTCAATTTGTTAGGCTTTCTGGACTCCCACCCTTCTGGACTCCCACTTAAGTTTCAAAATCACTATTAGACTTTATCATGTCTCCAAAAAGACTTTAAACAACTCAGCAATAAAACCTGTGTAAGACAAACCCTACATCAATAACCATAAAATATTCTACTTCTCTTCGAAGAAGCTGCAAAGGATATAGCTTGGGTTAGTGTTTCAAGTTCATCTCTTTGTTCTTTGTCCGCTGGAAAGGAGTAGTAGATAATAGAGTGCAAAGAGTTGTATGCATCATAAGAGACAACCACTGTAAATAAGATGAAGGTTCGAAATTACCATCCACGAAGAAAATGTAATCAAAAGTATAATCTGGATTACAGTCACTTGCCAGCTCTTTGAAGATGGTAGACAAAAAATCAAGAGATGGCGTCGACTCCAGAGACAAACCTAGATAGCGCAAGCTAAGCTGGGCCCACAGTCTATCCGGTTGGATACGAATTCTGGTATTTATTTGGAACAGACAAGTCAAGCTGAGCAGCGCCGAAGAAGACGACAGAACCACAATCCATGGCCGCCATCAACCTCCCTCCCGACTACGGCTACGTCGTCGCCGCGGTGGTCGCCTACGTCTTCCTCAACTTCTGGATGGCCTTCCGAGTCGGCAAAGCCCGCAAACTGTACCACCAACTCTCTTCCAGATCCATCTTGTTTCATTCTTTCCGTGGCCCTTTCTTAACATATCGTTCTGTGTACCCGGTAACATCTTGTTAGGTACAACGTCAGCTACCCGGCCCTTTACGCATCCGAATCCGAAAACAAGAACGCCAAGAGCTTCAATTGCGTTCAGGTACAGCTTCTCGCGCTTCTTTTTTAGTTAGATTGGAAACAACTGATGAATGGATGGATGGTAAATTTTGGGATTTGGGGGCAGAGAGGGCACCAGAATTCGCTGGAGGTGATGCCCATCTTCTTTGTTCTCGTCTTGCTCGGCGGTCTCAAGCATCCTCTTCTCTCGGCTGCGTTCGGTGCTCTCTATACGCTGGGCCGCTACTTCTATTTCAAGGGCTATGCTACCGGTGAACCCAACAACAGGCTCAAGCTTGGGTATTTATTCACCTCTCCTCTACCATACCATTTCTCAAAAACCCATAATTTATATCATTCCATATCTCAATCTTCTTGATTCGAATTTGACATTGCAGATGGATAGGAAGTCTTGCCTTGCTGGGGCTATTGATCTGCACAATTTCACTTGCTGTTAGCCTGGTTTGGGGTGGCTAAGATAATTGAGTTGAGCAGCTGCTTAGAGAAGTGATTTTCCTTTCCTGAAATAAGTGACTCTGTTGGAAGTTTTTTAAGTGTTATTTAGCTCCAAAATACTTGCTAAGGGGTATTTAAAAATTTTAATAGCGTTATGTAATGTTGATAAGCATCAATTATTGATGTTTCTAGTCAATGTTTTACGTGATATGCAGAATGCAAAAGTTTGTCTGTTTGGTACCTCAAAATCGCGTTTAACATTCATATGATCAACAAAATCCTTCCTAATAAATTCTATCGACACATACAACGTGCCGAATATAGTTAACAAAGAAGAAAGACCTGGATGAAATGTACAATCGGGTTCATCAGATTATAAGCACAGAGAATATGGGGAAGAACTGTAATAGTACTGTATTGTCTTTTGATGCTTGTTAAACTAGACCTTCAACTTATAAAAAATACAGAAACAAGATATTTTGATGAAGAAAGGTATGTGCTATACTTGGCTTCGACGTTTGGATCTTAGTTGGCAGCAACGTCATTTGGTTGGGGAGGAGGCTGGACAGCGTGTCTTCTCTGCCGGTCACGAAGGTAGAGAACAGTCAAAAGGCAAACAAAAAGAGTGAGAATAGTAGCATTTCCCTCGTCCAATATCACTTCATCTACCCAGGATTTTACTTTGGGGTATGCTTCCGGAAGGGAATCGATTACGCGAACCTGAAACAGAAACAGAAACAGCAACACCAAGAGCTATATAATACATCTTGTAAAATAAGAAACCATCCTCATCCAGAGATTTATCTAACAGATCTAAAAACACTGGAAATCCCAGACATGTCAAGTGCTGTCTATTATAGCCAGAAACACTAATGTCCTACAGATGGGAGAAGTCCAACGAAATTAAATCCAGTTAGCTCCGCTGATCTGAGCACTGCAAATTCATTCCATATGTATCAAAGTGTTTATTTAAGCCTGCAAACAGTTGCACCATCCATTTTGAAGCACAATGTCAGAAGCATTCAGGCAAGGGGTGTAATTAAGAGTTGCTTCGTCTTCACCACAGAAAAAACCATTTTTCATCAGCAGCTCAACTAAAAACCAATAAAAAATAAATTAAAAAGGCAAGATTCCACATAAAAAATTGAATAGATACTGAAAAGCAGCCAAAAAAACTTGAAATTGGTCAAATTTTGAATTTTACTCAAACTGCAAATATGACTAATAGGCAAAGTGGAATTTACAGTAAAATCAGCTTCTGGCATGGAAAATTTCCCATTGCAAAGAATGTTTGAGTACAGATCCTGGTCAGATTAACGTGTGTACATTTACTTTGAGCCCATAGAATTAGAGTTTTGGATGGGCAGGGAATAAAGTTTTGGATTTAAATTTAAACTATGTTACGAAGAAGTTAACAGCCCACGCATACCAAGTAAAATAAAGCAATAAAACTCACCATGAAGCTATTCTCATAGTTTTTGCGAATCCAGAGGCTCATGAGAGCCAAAGTCACGGGTAATTTTGCAGCAAGGTCAGTCTCCAGTGCTTGATCATAATAGCGCTTGGCCAAGTGTAGATCAAGAGGAAGACCTTGCCCGTGCTCATGCATGTAGCCAAGGTTAAACATAGCTTGAGCATTTGACTGTAGTTGTGCATGTACGTAAGCTTCTGCTGCACGTTCATAGTCTCTTTCTGTACCCTGCTTATATTATAATTAACAAAGGTCAATACAGGAAACACCGACTATATTAAAGTAAAATTAGGAATTTATGAGATACTTATAATACCCGTCCATAGTAGTATGCATCTCCAATCAACAAGGTAGCATGTTCATTGCCTTGCTCTGACGCTTGCCACCACAAAGAATGAGATCGCTGGTCTCTTTCCGCATCAGTGCACAATCCTAATTCTCCCATGCACATGCTACGCTCTCCATACTTATCAAGGATCCAAGCTGCATTGCTCTGGGCAACCTCATAACCCATCTCCGCCATTCTAGAATACAACAATAATGCTTTTCCTACTTCTCCCTTCAAGTAACACTCCAAAGCCCACCTGGATAATGAACTCCACGGTCCCCTTTCAGCAACTAGTTTAAATAAATGAGAGGCCTGTAAAAAATCTTATGTCATCTAATAATCTGATTTCCCTATTTGTGCCTACGGAAAACTGCTTTCAGTAACAACAATCTCTATAGTTTACACATACTAAATATGGACCAAACTGTACATAAATATACTGTGGCAAGTAATTAAAACGAATTTTTTCAAGGAGAGCAATTATGTAGTTGCAAATAAATGCTAAAGTTAAATGATTTAAACAAAAAAACAGAGACACTTCAAAATGGGCACAAAACAGATAAGAATAATACCGATTTCAAATCCTTCTTGAATCCAACACCGGCCTGAAACATCTTTGCTAATTGGTAAACTGCCTTAGGTTGGCCAGCACCTGCTGCTTTTGCTATGTGCTCAGATGCTAAAATTATATTTCTCTTCACGCCAATGCCCTTAAAGTACAGCATCCCGAGATTGTAGAAACCACCTGCCTCACCATTCTTTGCAGCTTTCTCAAATAACACGTGAGCCTAAATTGAGGATGGTTTGATGAGAACAAAACAAGCATTCTAAAGCATCCAGACTTAGCAAGGACAACGAACCATAAAGTTTAACTTTTTTCTTTTCAATTTCCTAAGTCACACAAAATTTATATAATTTTTGTTATAAATATGGCACCCTCTGACTAAGAAATCAACTCTTGGACCGCTCAATTTTCCATCATGCAAATCCAAATTCTAAAATAGACATCATCACATCATAAAAAAATCTCTCTTATCCCCCTAGCAGTCATCATAACCCTCACTACAAAGCAAAAGGTGCTCTATATTCAAATCTCATCCTTTCCATTGGTGCAAGCAAGACTAGAATCTCAACTATTTACCTGTCTAGACAAAGTAACAAAAGGTACTGAATACACGCACCTTAGTCAAATTCTTCTCCACTCCATAGCCCTTGACATACAAATACCCCAATCCATTATAAGCAGAAAAATGTTTCTGCTCTGAAGCACGAGTGAAACAGTTTAATGCTTTCTTATAATCCCTCTCAACACCAGCTCCTCTAGCGTAAATCTCTCCCAATAACTCCAATGACCTGGGTTCGCCCTTATCTACAGCCTTAGCAAACCAATACAAGGCCTTTTGATGGTTCCTCCTCACACCCCTCAAACCATAATAGTAATATATCCCAATCATATACATAGCAGCAGAATTCCCCTTCTGAGCTTGGTACTCTGTAATTTGGAAGTCTTCGTCTTCCTCGCCTCGTGACTTCCTCAAGCCATCTTTGTTCTCCTCAACTCCACTATGCAGCCGAACAGGTTTGATCACCGGCAGATCACCGGAGACCTGAAAACTCGCCAAAGCTGCATCGGCCAATTCGGCATACAGCTTCACCGACTTCTCATACAACTACAACACAATCCCGAGAACACAAACATATCAAATCAATTCAACAGATCAACTGAAAAAGATTCAGACTTTAACCAAAAGCAACAAAGATCAAAACATTGCAAATGGAACGAATCAATCAAACGGGATCGAATTCAAATTCAATTACCTCTTGGCGGAGATAGGTGTAGGCGACGGCCATCTTGGACTGCATATTACCGCCCTTCGCCGCAAAATGATGGTACAGGAACGCCTTGGCGAAGTCAGTCTCCTTGGCCGTCCCGGAGCCGAAGAAGAAGGCGAGGGTCGACTGCGCGTGAGGGTGCCCCGCCTGCGCCGCGGCGTCGATCTCGGCGGCGGCGCCCTCCAAGGAGCGGGGGTCGGAGGAGGCGACGGCGGAGACCATCTTGTGGACGCCGGAGAGGTAGAGCGACTCGTCGGCGGAGATGGAGTCGGGGTCGGGGGAGAGGGGGAGAGGACGGAGGAGGAGGAGTTGGAGGGAGACTCGGGCTCGACGATGGACCGCCATGAGCCGGGGTCAAGGAGATCGTCGGGCACGTGGTCGGGATCGGGGAAGTCGTCGCCGTCGGAGGGCCCTTCGTCGGCGGCGGCGGAGTCGGAGGGGTCGGCGGGGTCGGTTTTGGAGAGGAGGAGGATGAGAGGGCGGGCGGCGGTAAATGGCCGGCGGTGGAGAAGGGCGGAGAGGAAAAGGAGGAGGATGAGGCGGCGCATCGGTTCCGATCGGAGGCTGGCCGGAGAAGCCCGTCGGCGACGGCGAGGCTGGGGGATTCGGGCTTCTTGGGTTGATCGGAAAGACGAAGTGGGGCTATTTTCGTCTAGAAAAAGATTTCTTTTTCGGGTGTATCCCAGCCGTTGATTTGGTGGGCCATAATAAACGAGTATTTTTGGCCGCGCCCATCAAATGGGTGTACCTAAGTAGGGGCCCATCGCTGTCCTCAGTCCATAGTCCACAAAATCGACCGATTTAACTGAACTCTAGGTAAAATCGCGTCAACATACACAAGGACCGCTTACGTAAAATTTCGGCCGATTCGGGCCAATCCAAACCAATTTTCACCCCGAATTGACGACGGAAAAAATTGGCCGATTTAGGCAGGGCAATGGCAAGGGATGGAAAGGCAGAAAAAATTAGGCTGTGGGGTGGGTGGGGGGAGACAGGGGCGGGATGGGGTGAACTTTGGCAAGGTGGCAGGGGGAGGGGAGGGATGATAGGGGATAGGGCGGCAGGGAGACAGGGTGGCGAAAGAGATCGGGCGGCAAGGGACAGGGCAATGAAAACAAAGGTGGGATGGTGTGAACCTTGGCGGGGTGGCGAGTGGGAGGAGGGGAGCCAAGGGCGGGATGGGGGGCTGCGGCGGGTAGCAGGTGGGGGTGATGGGGGCGGGGGGGGGGGAAAGCCCACTAGAGGGGGGGACGCGATAGGGCGACGGCAAGCGATAGGGAATGGGGTGAGGCTTAGCGGGGCGGGGAGCAGGGGTGAGGCTTGGCAGGGAACGGGGTGAGGATCGGCCTACGGTAGATCGAGGCTAAGGATGGGGCGAGGGGGGTGGGATGGGGTGAGGCTCAATAGGGAGGCGGCCGGTGGCATGGGGTGGAGGAGATCTGGCGATGGGAGAAGGGAAAATGTAGAAAAGATTGATGGGGTAGTTTAAATAATAAAAAATAATTCGCTCTTTGGTCGAATAAATAATAATAAAATAAATCTTAAAAATATAAAATATAATATAATATAACAAAAATTAGTCTAAATGAATTATTTTAAAATAATGTTGGAGATAGGGAAAAGGAATTTAATGACCGATTTTGACCGATTCAAGTGAACCGATTCTTATTTGATTTTTAATAAATCGGTTTGATTTAATGGCTCTCTTCAAAATCAATTTAAAATTCGATTCTAATTTTTTCAACTATGCCTCGAACATGACCACACCTTTTTCTTTTTATTTTTTTAGAGATATTTTATTAAGGGGTGGGCAGGTTTGGTTTTTGTTATTGGAGAGGGGAATTTGGAAAATGTGATACACCGGCTGAGTGGGAGGAGAAATGCTAATAATGCCCTTATTTGCTCATAACTTATTAGTTAGCTTAGTTCAAAAAAATTATAAAACGTTGATTGATTTGTATATTACTTAAGTAAGGTCTTTCCTAGTCTTTTTTCTTCCATCACAGATAGCATGTTCCTTTTCCAATTCAGATAAGTCGGCCGCCAGGTCAACTTTACCGTCGTGCTCGTAGATGTGTTTGTCATTGCGTAGAGGTGGTGACCTTGCTCGGGCCTTGCACGTCTTCTTCTCTCGATGACATGGGCCACAACGGAGCGAAAGGTTTACGTGTCCCCGACTGCTCTTGTTTTCACTGACTTCCCGCCGTCGAAGTTTTCGTTTTAGGTAATATAGCAAAAGTTGAGTGGGTTTATGTAGGTTTTGAAATTTTAAATTTTGATGTATATCTTTTACGATTATCATGCTATATAAGTAGATATATACGAGGCTTTAGAAATTTAGGATTTGATGTGTAAAAATTTGTTATGGTGTGCTACATGGTTTTGCAGCGTACCATGCGCTGCATTAATGAGAGCCGCTGGATTATCCCGTGGCTCTCGTTAATGCGCTGCAACGCACCAAGAGGGCCTCTTGATGTGTAAAGAAATTGGACAAGATTTTTCTTCAAACAAAAGGAGGAAGATGGTGTTAAAACCATGTAGCCCGCCCGAGTTCGTACACATGATCGATGATGAAGGTTGATCAATACGACAAAGATGTAGATGTCATGGAAAAATGTCATGCTAGTTTTGGTTGTGTGTAATGTAAATAGTAGTGCTAAATTATATCATTATAGTTTAAGATTGGAAATATTTGTAAGTAACAACTAGGAGAAGTTAGAAAGGAAGAAGAGAGTTCTCAACGGGCATAATAATAGATAAAGCTAACTAAAAATACGGAGGAAAATATTATAATATATACTTTTAAATTTAGAAGGGGATTATTGATAAGTTATTTTTTGGGTTCTACTTGTCCAACCAATAGGCTTAATTAGGTACAGTCAATTTATTTATTAATAAATGTATTAAATTTTAATTAAAACATTGAACATTTTTCGTCAAAGATTTAAATTTTGCAACTTTTGACGACTTCCAATCATCAAAACAAGATCTTGTTGTCTCAAAAACAAAAAACTACAAAATCTTATCATTATTTTCTTATGGCTTTGGGACACAAAATGTAAAAATAACAATACATAATTATTTATTTTCAAATCTAACAAGGTCACCCCCAACCTTCTTGGAAGTCAATTCGTTGAATGACAAAAGCAAGTCAATAACCGGTTGAACAACAATTCTTAGGTATTAATAAATCATATCATATGATAATTATATAAAGTATAATAATATATATAATTTCAAATAAAATTTTTAGATAATTCGGAGTATGTTATTTTAAAATTATAAATAAAATATTTCATAAAATATTAAAAATTTATGTTATCATCAATTATTTTTTTAAAATACATATTAAAATACCAAAATTTTTAAGGAAAATTTAGATTTTATAAAAAATTTATAATAAAATATTAAATATCGATTAAAATAATATAAAAATTTAAAACATTACAAATTTAAAAGTAACACACGATATACTAATTATAATTTGGTGATAACATACAATATTTAAAAATATCATAATAATATATCATGAAACTGTGGGGGCGACAGTTCTGTGTCGTCGTCGTCATCATAAGAGCAACAATCTCATCGATGACCAGAGACACCACAACGTTGGCCGCCTTGGGCACCTCGATGCTCCTCTTGAGCTTCTCCCTCTTCCTCCTTGATCAGCTTCTTCACGTTGTACAGCAGGTGCAGCGATACGGAGTCCACCAACCGCCCTGATCCGCATCTTCATGTCGAGCGCCTGCTGCACCGCCGACTGGTGCTCCACGAAGTGCGCCACGTCCACCTCGCCGAAGCTGTGGATCTTCACCCAGGTGAACTTGGGGACGTCGATCACGCCCATGAAGTACCGCTCGTCGGCCGTGATCTCCGTCCAGGCCTGCATGTACTCTGGGTTGGTGGTGTGATTGGACAACTTCTCCATCTCCACCATCTCTCTGATCCGCTCTTGTGACTTGTCCCGGAGCTTGACGAAGAGGCGGCGGACCGAGCGCTTGTTGGAGGATTGGAGTTGTGGGTACATGTCGGACTGATGCATGAGGACGCGTACGACGACATATTCGATGTACGCCCACACCTTGTTCATCAAGCCCACCGCGATGGCAGCAATGCCATTCACCTTCAGTTAGGGTTGTTAATTGAGCGAATCAGTTCGTGAGCATGTAGCGTTCGGCTCAGCTTAACTCGACTCGAAACTCGACATTTAAATGCTCGACTTGAACTCGAATCTTACGAGTCGAGTTTGAGCAAGGTCGTGTTCGACTCGCTCGACTCGGTTATAACTCGAACTCGACTCGTAACTCGACTCGGTTATAACTCGAACTCGACTCGTAACTCAACTCGATAAAATAATAGAGTCATTATATATATATATATATTATATATATATGCAATATAATTACAAAGAAGCAAGATAGTTGAGATGATAAGTATTCACCTTGATGATTTTAAGGTTGTGGGCTCGTAAAATTAAACAGTTTAACTATATTCGAACTCAAGTCGAGCTCGAACACATAAAAGATATTCGAGTCGAACTCGAGCATATATGTCCAAAACTCGTTCGATCTCGAGTCGAGTTCGAACGAGTTTCGAACTATTCGAGCCGAGTTCGAACACATGTTGAGCTCGGCTCGCTCACTCAATTAGCACCCTTACCTTCAGTGATGAAGGAGGAGCGGGGGAGGAGGTTGGGGATGTGAAATTATTTGGAAAGAAAATTACATCTTGGGAAGACTCATATTTATATATAAAGAGTAAAGGCCAGAACATCGAATTGGAAAGCCTCAAAGAATGACAAAATAGAAGTTGGTTATAACATCTAGAAAGCAGAGCCAATTAGAATAAGATAAATTTACATTTTTGTCTGCAGATTTAAACCTTATTCTTATCATCTTCTCTCAAGCTTGACATCGTTGTGAGGCCAAGATTGGATAGAATTCGTATGAGAGGCTGCTGAAGAAGGGGCATGGTAAACACATCCGTGGAATAAACTTGATTGGATGATTTCTCCGATAAGACAAATAGATATACCAATGGACTAAAATTTGAAATATTTAACTCTTATTTTTAAATGGTTAGACACAAAATTTATGGAGTGTTAGGTCATAAGCTAACACGATAAACTATTATAAAAAATAATATTCCAATTATTTTATATGCAGATTAAGAATGGATATATTTATGAGAGAATAAAATAATTATAATTACCTTATGTGATTCACACATGTTCTATTCAACAAACAAAAAATTATTTTCCTCTTTTTATTATCTTAATATTTAAGAAAAGGAGGGAATTTTTTATATATATTTTCATTGGAGAATAGGTGTGGGTCAGTAAGAAAATTATAATTAATTTTAACACAATTAAAATTGTAATTTTCTTAAAATTTTAATTTAAACACAAAGCGCATGGTACCGCCGGTGCCCAGCACCCCCCGTTGAAGCCCATCTTCACCATTTATTATGAGGCCCATTTATCATACACATGGGCCAAACTAAAGGCCCATTAAACAACACGATTTACCATTGAGCCCTGCCCATCACCCTCCAAATGAAGCCCATGTTCACCTTCTTCTCCACGGCCGCCGACTGCGCCGGCACTTCTACCGGCCGGAGACGGGCGGCGGAGCAGAGCTGCCTGGCCCTGCTCAACGCGTGCAAGTCCCTCCCCGACCTCCTTCAAGTCCAGTCCCACCTGCTCAAGCTCGGCCTCCACTCCAACCCCTTTGTACTCACCAAGTTCACCCAGTCCGCCGCCCCCTCGCCGCCGCCGCCTCCGCCGCTGACCTCGCCTTCTCCAACCCCCTCCGCCCTCGCCTCCCTCGACGCCTTCTTCTTCAACGCCCTCATTCGCGCCCACGCCAGCGCCGGCGACGTTGCCGGCGCCGGCGGGGCCGTTTGGGCGTTCTCGGCCATGCGGGCCGCCGGCGTCTCGCCGAACAAGTTCACCTTCCCCTTCCTCCTCAAAGCCGCCGCCTTTACCCTTGACCTCCGCCTCGTAAAGCTGCTCCACGGTCTTGTTCTCAAGCTCGATTTCCACGGCGACCTCTTCGTCCAGAACACGCTGATCCACGCCTACTGCTGCGGCGGCGGCGGCGGGCTCCAGTCGGCGCGGGCGGTGTTCGATGTAATGCCCAAGTCGTCGCCGGTCACTTGGAGCGCCATGATCGGCGGGTGCGCTCGGAACTCCGAGTCTCGGGACGCCGTTGCTCTGTTTCGGGAGATGCAGGTGGCCGGCGTTCGGCCGGACGAGGTCACCATCGTCGCCGTTCTATCGGCCTGTGCCGACCTCGGTGCGTTGGAGACCGGTAGATGGATCGAGAAGTACGTTGACATGAACGATGATGTCCCGAAGACCCTGACTCTATCCAATGCCATGATCGATATGTTCGCCAAATGCGGTGGAATTGATGATGCGTTGAGGGTGTTCGATGGTATGTCTGTGAGAAGCATCGTTACTTGGACTTCGATGATTGATGGCCTCGCCGTTCATGGCCGAGGATCAGAAGCAGTGGCACTGTTCGAAGAGATGAAGAGATCAGGTGTGGCTCCGGATGACGTTGCGTTCATTGGAGTGTTGTCTGCTTGCAGCCATGCAGGATTGGTGGAGCTCGGTTGCGGGTATTTCGATTCGATGAGGGAGGAGTTCGGCATTGCGCCGAAGATTGAGCATTATGGGTGCATGGTTGATTTGTTTAGTAGAGCTGGATTGGTGGAGCGAGCAATGGAGTTTATACAAGGGATGCCCATGGATGCAAATCCCATCATATGGAGGACGTTGGTCAGTGGCTGCCGAGCTCATGGGAAGCTCCAGCTCGGCGAAACCATTACCAAGAGACTGCTTGGAGATGAACCAATGCATGGTTCGAATTATGTTCTGTTGTCGAATATATATGCTTCTATGAGGAGATGGGAGAAGAAGAATGTGGTTAGGAAGACGATGGGTGGGAAGGGTATCAGGAAGATCCCTGGATGCAGTTTGGTTGAGCTCGGTGACGAGATTCATGAGTTTGTGGCCGGAGATAGATCAAGCCCGCAGTACAGGGAGATTTATGAGATGCTAGATGAAATGGGGAAGGAAATGAAGAAGGCCGGATATGCTCCGACTACTTCAGAGGTGTTGCTGGATATCGACGAGGAAGATAAAGAAGATGCACTGAATAGGCATAGTGAAAAGTTGGCGATTGCTTTTGCCTTGTTGAATACAATGCCGGGAACCCCTCTCAGGATTGTCAAGAACTTGAGAGTGTGCAGGGATTGCCACACTGCTACCAAATTCATTTCGAAAGCTTATGGTAGAGAGATTATAGTCAGGGATCGGAGCAGGTTTCATTTGTTTAAAGATGGAGAGTGCTCCTGTAAGGACTACTGGTAGTAAAGATGGAGAGTGCTCTTTGAAGGAGACACAAGTATCAATGATGGGGAAATAAAATCCAACAAAGAAAAGCACTGAATGAACTAATAAACATCTGACCACAAAGCGTCTCAAAATTCCATTTATTAAACTAATACATCTAATTTTAGAAACTTAACTCATTTAAGATATAATTTAATTTATACGATGTATAACTTATATTAATTTTTTTTTAATTATTATTATTATTATTATTATTATTATTATTATTATTATCATCGTTATTATTGTTATCACTAGTATACTAACTCTTATCCAAAACTTGTTATTACTTCTTTCTAGCCAAGTTTTGGAACTTTGTGAGTTATTTGCAATGTTTTGAAGATAATTCTCCTACTTGTGTTAAACAAAAATGGTTGCTCTTCTTTATTGCCACACTTTTAAATAGGACCCGGCAAGACTTGGGTCAAATCTGAGTATCGCGCAAACTCGAAGTTAGCTCATTTAATAAACAAATCGAATTTTGAGTTAAGTTTAAATCGATGATTGGTTGTATTAGAGTTTCACTATAATAAGTTTGACGATCTAATTTATTATTTATAATGTAAAATATTTTAAAAATCTAATTTTTGTTAATGATATTGCAAACACATCAAAGTCCAACTCTATTACTTTTTTATATATACATGTAATGTGTTTTTATTAGTCTTTAATGTAAGAATATAAATGATATTTTCTTTAATTGATGATCATATAATAATGATTAGATTATTTTGATTTAATTATTTTTATAGTAAATTATCATTTTTAATGTTATATTATCTATGTTTTGTTAAAGGAAAAAATGTTTATATTAGGCATTGAGTCAATTTGAACTGAGTTTTAAGCCACATCGAGTTTTTTCAAGTAGAATCAAATCAAGTTTGATATAACTCGAAACCGACTCAATCATAAACGAGTTGAGTCGATTTTTTCAACATCAAGTTAGCCATCGAGCTTAAAATAAATCAAGCTCTAGTCGAGCCGGGTCCAAGTTATAAAACTTTGTGAGCTAGCTGGGCGAGACCTACACTCAAAGGTGGTAGGATTCATTTCATTCATTAATGTAGTGAACAATTAGCCAGTGAATGTCTTCTTGCTTCAAAGAAAACATCTTCTAGTGTGCCTAGGATTAGTTCTAATAATCAAGGTGTTATATTTCCTTGCTCAATTAACCAAGCTGCAAGGCTTGCAACTTTCAACTCTACTTTACTCCCAAAAATACAATGGCATGTATATACCAAGGTACATAACCCAGAACTCTCTTCTAAACAAACATTTAGTACAAGAAAGTTAGTCATTCCAGGGAGCAGATCAATCTCCCAAAGGGCAGCACCACCAATAATAGTTCTGAGGAAATTATTGAGCTTGCCTCGATTAGTGCAGGATTCATCCAAGCAGCTTCGTAATGCTGCATATGGAATCAAACCCAAAAGCAATGTTCTGCAAGAGAGTACCTCTATTTTTTGACATTTACTTCTGGAGCTTTCTAGATGTATCATTGGATTTTACAGTCACCATTGAGGTAGAAAATTCGGTTCTTTTTGAGGCGATTTGCTCATCGGCTTGCTTACTATTAGGGTTTTCTGTGGACATGTCTGAATCTGATCCCAATATCTGAACAGTCAAACTTCCACCTGCAATATGAGCAGAAAATTTTTATCTCATTGTATTAATAGAATAATTGAAATTTGACCATGGGATGTAAAAGTGAAAGATGAAAACATAATTCATAAACCACAAATCATAGTTTTCTGATATTTTTTTATAACACAATCTACCAAGTGGAGAATATTGACAGTCATACAGTAAAGGGAGTATTTACGCGACAAAATGCCTTAGTTAAACTAATGTACACATTCGCCATGCCTCAAGAATATAAATAAACCATGATGAAACAAAATTCATTTCCATTTCCATAATTGTTCTAGTTTAGTATTTTAAATCTCAGTCATGTGTACATTTATAAATCCATGATTGTTTCTTTTAAGACAACATGTTTCTGGTAAATCATTTCCAACTTTGAACATGAGAACTCATGCCATCACACACCACTTTCTATCACAAGGAACAAAATTCTTCAAATAACTGACTGTCGATTTATTAGCAGAGCAATCAAAGATGCACCAGCAAAAGAGAGGTAAAATAGGTTTGAGTCATTTATTTCTTTCAACAATATTGCAGCCTTTGTCGAAATAGACTTTGTTTATATAATATGAGAAATGAGAAGTACTCCAAGGAACGGGCTAGTTCTTGAAATGATAAAGGAATGAAAGTTCCAAGCAACAACAATATTGCACGAGAACAGAAACAAGTAAGCTTAAACAAATTTTCAAGAATGAAATAGAACTGAGCAGATAATAAAAGCCATATTCACCTATGACAAGAACAGCTCCTATCCACCCCAAAAGTCCCCACCTTTCACCAAGGAACCAAGCAAAAGTTGCACCCCACACTGGTTCTAGTCCATATATAAGAGCAGCTTCTGTGGCTGATACATCCCGCATTGCCACCATCTATAGACAATTCCGTTTACAAAAAACTCAAACTCGGATTCACTAAACAATTTTTGCAACATAAAACAAAACATACTAATTTGGCATCTGAATAAAAATTGAATGATTCAATGAACAATTCACAAAACAGACTATAATTTTGGGGACAACATTCAAGAGAGAGAAATTTACCTCTAACCACAAACAGAACCCAGTTGAAAATATGCCTGTATAAAGAGCAGGTATCCAGGGAAAAGATAGCAACCAATCTGACATTTGTGCCAGTGTCCATGATATTGACTCATGATCTCGAGAATCAACAAAATATGCCATCCAGAGATACCAGATGGCTGAAAGAAACGCTACTACACAAACCTGTCTTGCAAGGAATTTCAAAGATATAATTAAATCTTAGTAAATGAAGGAAATATGGCTATCATCAAAAGTAGGTATGAATTTTGAAGATGCAATTAATGCCAGGAATTATATAACTCGTTAAGAGATCCTACCTCATATCCAAGCAGAGATAAAACTTTTTTCTTTGCTGTAACTCGTGAAATTTGTTCAGTTCTAAGCGTATGGATGCCAAAAAAAATTGCACTCAAAAGGTTTAAAACATCTCCAAACTGAAGCATAACAATAAGGAACTTCTTAGACTCTATTGACTAAACATAGAATGTGAACACATATTTAACATTTATTTGAAATTATAAAAATACAAAGAGGTAAGCAACATGATTATCCATAATTGTTTATCAAAATAAACTACAAATAGTGTGATAAAGACAGTATTCACTGCAATAGGGTACACATAAAGAAAGTTCGAGCTATGTGAAAAAAAATTTGTAATTCAAAACAGTGATCAGAAAATGGAGGCAAGGGCATCTTGTAATAAGTGTATCAATTTTTTAGAAATAATGTTCACACTTACGCAAGGAGGAGAACCGCTGGACTCTAGCAGAGCAACTCCTATAAGAGATGTGACAGCTCCAAACCATGTAAAGACAGGTATGCTTGCTCCAAACATGCCATCAAGTAGGGGCACTATAATTACCTTGGCAAATAAAGCAATTCAGATTTCGGTTTTCTTTATAAAACAATATGGCAGCTTACAACCCTGACTAAGAACTCAAAAACATATCAACAAGATGCTTCACAGGCAAACTTACAGTGAAAGCAGAGATGAATGATGCACGACCTGCATCAGATGAAAGCAATCCAAGTGCCTGAGTCAAGTAACCTAAGCTGACCCAAACACCCAACTCCATCCCTGCATTTCTTGTCTGATCATCACCACATGCCTTGAATACAAAAGGCAGAAATGGTATGGCCGTAATGGCAAATCGAACCACTGTGAATAGTGCTGGATCCATAATCTCTTCAACTTCTTTCACAACTGGAATATCACTTGCTGAAAGAGAAGTTACATTACCCAGATGACTTTCAAGATCCATAAGCAAAGCAAGCTAGTCTCAACAACCAATTCTAGCATGCCACCATATCATGAGCATCGAAGGATCAAATCAGTCAATACCACGTATCTTATTAGCTGGAATTTTGATTGTTTGCACACAATACAATTTCTTCTCAGCACTCACACCAATAAACCTAATTGGCTAAAGCTAGCAAATATCAATCTTGTGAACTCCTAGGATCAAATTAGTCAAACCCCCAAATTTTATCGGCTAAAACTATGATTAATGACTTCTCGTCAATCTTAGCAATAAACTTGATTGGCCATTCAATGGTGCATGTTTCAAGATTCATAAGATAAATTGAACCACATTAACAGACACTGCTACCAAACAACTGAGCTCATGATTAGCAGCACAAAATCCAATCAGTCAATACAATTAAACACATCAGCCAGTGTTTCAATCGTTTCCGCTACAAACTTTCTAATCATCAATTGCACCAATAAATCTAATAGGGCGTTCAGAGCTGAATGATTGGAAATTGGTAAGAAAAGAAGACCAAAATTAACAATCAATCAAGCACAAAATGGAGCTCATCAGCATCATCGGCGCCAATTAGCCAACACTGATCTTCACCATATCAGCTAGTGCTGTAGTTGCTACCTTCTAAACTTTGATTATAAACTATTCAAATGGAAATGCAAAAGCAATAAAAAACTGAGACCCCAATAAGAAAAACAAACCATAAATCACGGTGAGCACATTAAGTAGAATAATGCTCCTGACTTTTGCCGAAGCAAAGAAGATCCTCTTCCAGAGAGAACGCTTTCTCAAGAAAGGCTTGAAATTTGTGAGCAAGAGCCGCGAGATATGAGAAGGAGGAGCAGTCCCATCATCTACCAATCCATCATCACCCACAAAAGTCTTGATTTGTGGGCGCCTCGGAGCTTCACTCCCCGCGTCCAGCTCTAAGCCAGCCTTGTGCCCAGAAAAATTCACTCTTGACGATTTGCCCCTGATCAAATGATCATCAAGGGGCAGTCTGATGAGATTGGATCTTCTGGGTCTGCTCCCGAAGGAGAAAGAAGGGTGGCTCAAGTGGATGTCACAGCACCATCTCCAACTACGGGGAGACGCCATGAATGAAAGAGCATGAAACCACTGCACCACCACTCAACTCACCCAGGTGCCGTGCCTGGCCTGACCGTCAGTTCGGATCACAATTGCCATAGCTGGGTGCCAATGAGTGCTGTGTGGGGAAGAAACTTCTTGGTTGGCAGAGCTCCATGCTTCTCTTCCGCTTCTAAGGAAGAGAAGAATGGAACAAAACAAACGTGGAACACAGAACTTGCTCTTGTAAGTTTGTGACCGTCCATAAGGCATGAAATTCAATATTTAAATTTTAAATTTTTGTGTGTGTGTATTTTTTTAAAGGATAATAATTAATAAATAGCTTTAAAATACATTAAGAGTTATTTGTAATTTTTATAATTTTTCGGAAAAAATGGCACATTTAATAATTAAGGAATAATTTAAATGGAAAACCGATTAAAATGTTTATCTTAAGGTTGAAGTTGATCAAATCGTAAAGATATATGTATATATATATTTATATTATTCTTGCTATAAAAAATATATTGTAATTTCAAATTATTAACAAATTCATCTCTCACATTGTTTTCTAAGTGATTAATGTTGTTGGGGTTTTATTCACTTGATAAATAAGTTTATGATATGATTCGTTTAGTTGAGATGAAAGTAACCTAAATGAAAAAAATCATATGAACTAGAAATACAATACAATAAAATAACATGCAAATTTTTTAAAAAAATTTATACTTTTACACAGTAATGAAAATAAAACAAAAATAAAATGTTTTTCCATATTAACATGCCTCCCAAAAAATTTTCATATCTTTTTTATCAACTATAAGAAAATTATAACTTTGTAAAATTTTTAAATAAATTTACTTTAATTAAAATTGAAATTTGTTTGATAGAATTTTAAGACATCCATAACGAACTGTTTTAAAAAATAATTATTCTTTAAATTATATATTTTTTAGTATTATTGTCACTTAAATTTAATAAATACACATCTTGTAAAATATCCTTGTGAAAAGTAAATTCATCTCATAAGTGGGTGCTTGCTCACCTTCTCCCCTCTCATCATAAGAGAGTTGGTATTGGATTTCCACTCTATGTTTTCAACTACTTCAGCCTATGAAAATATTGGATTTATGTCTTCATTATTTTAGTTTTAATCTTAAAGCATAATATATTGAAAAAGAAAGGTAACTAAAATAAATTAAGAGATGAGAATTTCCAAGTAAGTTAAGTCATGCTTCTTAAGTAGTTGATATATGAAAAATAATTCATTTTTCTACAAAGTACATATAATCACCACCATTAAATCAACCCTTTTTCTACAACATTCTTACAAATCACCACCATTGAGTTGTTTTTTTTTTTTAATTTTCCCAAATACCCACCTATGATTCTTACTATTGTAGTTTCTTTACTCTAGAAAACTTGGATTTTCTTTATTATTATTTCTGAAAAGGGGCTTAGCTTTTAGATATTAGGATATATATTGATTCAAAGATAACCATTTTTTTAGTTTATTTATGCCAATCTTCCTAATTTTTACATTGTTTTTTTTTAAATCAAGGACCACCTCATCAAATTATCAATAAATATTTAAACCATTGTAAATTATATAAAAATATAAAAATTATTGATGAACAAAATGTCCGTATGATCAGGGATCCATCAATGATAAGATACCCATGGACTAAGTGGGCTCGCAACCTAAGCCCACTTAAAGGCGGCCCAAGAAAGAAAGCCTTTGGCATAATGAAAAACACCAAATATATTACATCAAAAAAAATACCAAATCCTTTGTAAGTAGCAGAATTATAGGGGTCGGGCCTAGTTTTGTCCATGAGCTCAAATTTGACTTGATTATCTTTAAGTTCGAGTTAAGCCAAGCTTTAATTAGGTCAAATTCCACTATTCTTTTCCATGTTCAATTCTATTTTATTAATATGGTCCAACTGTTAAGAGTTTTAGTCGAGCTCTAGCTAGGTTAATCAATGTAATACCCCAATCCGGTTCACTCTCAACCCAGACCAGAATTGTTACAATGGATCGAACTACTCGTAAACCGATTAATTTGGTTGACCCAAAAACATAAACGGCTATGATATAACCCTCTCGACGTCTCAAGATGGAGTACTGTAAAACCCGTGACTCGAGTCAGAGTTTTCCTATAACAAACCAATCGGTTCAATTGTTAGTTCGAGTCGTGTCAGTTTCATAAACCGCGTACTGAGCTGAGGCCAACCGTGAGTTATGAGCGATGAGGGTCAAGTGTACTTGAATATATGATGATAACGTCAAAAGGATGGTAAGAAATGAGTTATCAGAATATATGAAAGTATGCAGTATTTTTCTTTTTATATGTTTGATCGAAGAAATAGTTTTAGGCCGAATAACGCATTAGGACGTGTTATGGGGTAGTTTAGGTGGGTTATTAGTTATAGAGCATGTCACTTGGATGTTGTTGTGTTTGTTATATTTTATGGGATTTTTCCATATATTTTTAATATTTTTTTACGATATATTACGAACTAGTTATTATTTTGACTCGAGTAAGAATCGAGTCAATACTTATTTACGAGTTTGCCATTGGAGTGTTTCTTCTCCCTCCCAACTCTTCCTCAACCCAAACCCCATCGCCACCACCCTGGGTTTGTGGCCGCTGCCGCTGATGTCTGCACTGCCGTTGATTAACGCTAGAGGTGGGCATCGGTCGGACGGACGTCAGACAAGTTATTGTCCGCGTTTGTTCGAAATTTTATCGGACAAAACTTGTCTGACCGAGCTAATGTCTGACTTGTCCGTTGGGCCCAAGCAACGTCTGTGGACGGTCCGAAATCACACCCAAATTCCTAACCCTAACAATGAGAGCACTGTTCACACACGCCGTCGCCGCAACTCTGCCGCTGCCGCCCTCCCCGCCCTCCGTCGCAGCCTCTTGCCGCTGCCCTCCCCAGCCCTCCACCGCCCTCACCCACCCTCCCCCTGCCTCCGCCGAACCGCCACCGTCTGCGACTGCACGCCTCAGCTCTGCCACCCTCTGCACGCCGTGTAGACCATCCGTCGCCGCCTGCCTCCGCTCCCCTGCGTGCACCGCCTGCCTTCGCCAGACCGCCACCCTCTGCTACTGCGCCTCGTGTCTCTGCCACCCTCTGCGCGCCGTGTGAACATCGTGCCGTCGCCTGCCTCGGCTGCCCTTCCTCCGCCGCTCCCTCCTCTACCGCCGCTCGGACTGCCACCCTCTGCACATTGTGTAAACATCCGCCGCTGCCTGCCTTGTCTGCCCTGCCTCTGCCGCCGGACCGCCGCCGCCTGCCTCCGCCGAACTGCCGCCTACTGCCGCCGTGTGTATCATCTCTTGATTTATCCTAAGTTTAGTTTATTTTATATCTAGGATTAATTCTTATTATTTTATAAGGTTAGATTATTTATACTTGGATGATAATGTAAAAAAATTTATACTAACAAAATTGTGCAGTGTTTGAGCTATAAAAATTTGTGCAATTGTTTGGTGAAGGAAGCTTGCATCTTGGAAGGAATAGGTACTGTCAAAGTGTCAATTAATAATATTTGTTGATACCACTTTTATAAATGGAATTGATTTACACTAGTTATGACATTTTATATTTATAATTTGATATTTTTTTCACAGATGGATCATGCAAGTTCATTACTAAATGTAAATGAACAAAGTGGAGGTGAAAAAGATAGCAAAAATTCGATTGCTAAAGAAAGAGAATCTCTGGATGGTGCATTATCAAAAAAAGAAAAATGGCATCCGGTGTATGGGCCTATTTTGATAGGAAATATGAGAAGAATGGAACATCTGCTGTTTGTCGTTATTGTGAAAAGAAGTTTGAGGGAGCCGGAAGTTATGGAACTACTCATTTATGGAGGCATGTTGAAGGGAAATGCCCTAATTTCAAAATGAAGAGGACACAAAATATAAGTAGTGATATTGGGCAACAAATTTTCAAGATGGGAGTGAAAAAAGATAGAGATAATAAAATAGAAGTTTGGAAATTTGATCAAGGAAGGAGTAGATTAGAGTTGGCCGAGGCAATTATCTTGCATGAGTATTCGTTTTCAATTGTGGAACATGAAGGATTTAGAAGGTGGGTTAGTAACTTGCAACCACAATTTGTGATGGTTTCTAGGAGAACAATTACAAGAGATTGTCTTGGAATTTATGAAAAGGAGAAAAAAATGTGTTTGACATTTTGGAAAAAGTTAAGAGTCAAATTAGTTTTACCAGTGATATTTGGACATCTTCACAGAATATTGCTTATATTGTTTTGACAGCTCATTTTATTGATGAAAATTAGAAATTGCAAAAAAATATATTAAATTTTGCCAAAGTTGAAAGTCGGCATACTGGAGAATGCATAGCCAAGTGTCTTATTAGTAAAATTTGTGAGTGACAACTTGATAAAAAGGTTTTTACGGTTGCATTTGATAATGCAAGTGCAAATGATGGAGCGGCCAAAGAAATGAAGTCTTTTTTCTCAAGTAGAAGTCCAAATCTTGCAGGTGATTGTTTTCACGTGAGATGTTGTGCTCATGTTTTGAACTTAATTGTTCAAGATGGGTTGAATGAGACTGCTAAGTCTATAGAGAAGGTTCGTGAATGTGTGAAATATATTAAAGGTTCAACTATAAAGAGTGATTGTTTCTACAAATATGCAAGTCAATTGAATGTACCTAAACATTCTTTAGTGCTTGATGTGAAAACTAGGTGGAATTCTACTTACAAAATGATTGGTGTGGCTTTAGATTTCAAAGATGTTTTTGAACGTTATAGTTGCTTTGATGTGAATTTTATATGTCCTTTTAAGGATGAATGGGAAGATTTAAGAGTGATACATGAATGTTTGGCTCCATTTTATGAGTTAACCGAAAATTTTTCCGGCACTAAGTATCCTACATCAAATATTTTTTTCAACATGATTTGTGAGCTCAAGCTTCAATTGATGGAATGGTGTAGTAGTGAATCATATTTGATGTCATCAATGGGAAATGCAATGTTGAAAAAGTTTGATAAATATTGGAAAGAAGCAAATATGTTATTGGCAGTTGCTTTGATTTTGGACCCTAGATCAAAAATGACTTTTGTTGTGTACTATTTTCACACGATTTACAAGGAAGAGGGAGACGATATGGTCACAAAAGTGAAACAATATTTGACAAACATGTATAATGTTTATTCTAAGTGTTATGAAATCTAGAGTTAGATGTATGTCAAATAAGCCCATTATTGAAATTGAAAGTTCATCAAATATTCGTCCTATTGGAGGCTTAAGTAGGAGATTGCAAGGAGTAAGTAAGTTGATTATGGAATGTTCATCAAAGGAGCCAACATGAACTGATTTAGAGAATTATTTTGATGAACCAACTATTCCTTTTGTGGATGGAGTAGATGAGCAATTTGATATATTGTCATGGTGGAGATTGAACATAGTAAAATATCCTATTTTGGGAAAAATTGCTCAAGATGTTTTAGCCATTCCTATGTCAACCGTCGCCTCCGAATCTGCATTTAGTATTGGAGAACAAACAATTGGCTCAACTAGGAATAATTTGAGCCCAAAAACACTTGAAGCTTTGATATGTGCCCAAAATTGGTTGAGGAGTGAATATGAAGGTAATCCATATTTTATATCTATTCATTTTCTATTTTTAATGTATTTTTTTACATATATATATTTTTCTTACTATATTTTTTACTTATAGGGAAACAACAAAGTTCATCATCAAATTTATTTGGAACAATGAATATAGAAGAATGGGAAGATATTGATGATTATGTTGATGAAGATAATATTCCAACATCTTCATGTCTATAATCACCGCTAGTGCCTTCTCCACCTTTGAGCTCTCCAGGAGAGGTCTGTGTTTCTTTCCTCTGTTGTGTCTTGTTGACTTTGATTGAGCTTGCTCATGTGTTTGTTTGCATGCGTTAGCTGGTTGTTTTGCTATGAGAGTAGTTGCTTGTCTTGTTGTAATTGAGTGTGTTAATTCACTTGTGTGATTTGTGCGAAATTTGTGTCTGTCCATTATCATTAGTACTAGTTATTGGTGATGCTTAATTTTGACATTTGAAAATGGGTTTTGGCTTTTTCAGGGGTTGGAATTACTGTGTTTGTGTGACTTTATTAGCTGGTTTCTTGCTGGAGCTGACATTGTTGGTGGGGATGACCTTATTGATGAAATTAATAATGTTAATTCGTTTAAGTTGTTTCTCACTATGTAAACTCTTACATTTTCAACTAATTATGCTGAATGTTGACAAGCACAATGGCAGTACTATGAGAGCAGATCATATTGAACACATTCTAAATGTGTGTATCCTACTTAAGATGTTATCTCTTTGCTTCCCTTGCTACTTAGCATTTTGATAATTGCTGGAGAATACCAAATTTCAAAGATTATTTTCTGTTGAGGGATACAAAGATTGAAGGATGGTGAAACTATTGTTGAGATTAATTTATAAAATCTGCCCTGTTCTTTTCTATACCAAACTTTAGCTTGTTTAAAGTCGTAGTTTTCGAATCTACTTTTTCTTCGAAATGTTTCGTTACCTAAGACGTTGGTGCTTTTCTTATAAATGTTTCATTACCTGAGACGTTGGTGCTTATTAACGAATGAAACTAGCTCACCTGATTAACTGTTCACTCACATCTGCATGATAACGGATGCTTTCTTGCAGAACAAACATCATATACTATTGGTGATATAATTGAAATTTTGAATGTTGTATCATTGGCTTTACTTATCATCTTTTTATGCCATTTCATACAGGAGATTGTTGGGTCTTAACTCTCAAGTATTTCTAGCTTATAATAAGAGTGATTTTTATCCTATGTATGTCATTTTTTGTTATTTAAGATATTAAATATCAATTTTATGTATGAACTTAATTAATTTTACTGTATATTACATTTTAAAATTTTTATAAACTATAATATTAGCCTTACAAATGTTGAAGATATTATATTATTGATATAAAATATCGGACACTCGGTCGGTCGTTCGGTCGAACAAAAAAATGTCCATGTTTGGTTTGTTTTAATTCGGTTGAAATCGGTCGGTCAAATTCGGTCGGACATGCTTCGGACTTCGGACGAATGGACCAATTCGGACGTCTGCGCCCACCCCTAATTGACGCTACCCCACCTTGCCATCGCCATGCCGCCCTGACCAACCCCAGCCACCTTCTTGCCGCCACAACGCTGGAATTGCCCTACGAGCCGCGACACTCCCCAAGTCAATTTACCGGCATCCGGGCTGTGCTGCCGCCGCCACCATGACCCCGACGACCACCCCAACCCTTCCCCTTTACCTAGCACCGTTGTCAAGGCCGGCTGTGGGGCCAATCAGAGAGATCAACCGCCCCAGCCGAACTCGTCACCACCGTCGACGATCATAGCTATCACTATCGTCTTCATCGTCACCACCATTGGATCGAGCTCGTCAGCCGGTGCCAACGATACCCCATACCACCACCATCCCGTCGGTCACTAGAAAATCACCGGGAAGCTATTGGAAAACCGTTGGGAGTTGCCAAAAACTGCTAGAATCCATCAAAAAACCAGATTTAATGGAATTCGCTGAATTTTCCACCGAGTCCATCCAGTCGAACCTGATTTAACTTCGGACGCCGCCGAACGCCGAATTCGAGCTCCGAGATGGGCGACAAAACCGTTACCGTTGTCGATTGCTGACGACGTGAGGTATAATTATCTATTATTTAATTATTTAAAATTGATTATTATTAGCACAATATGTTAGGATTGATTATTTGATAGAATGAATGCTTGATTGTGAATGAATTGATGGTTTGCATGACTTGTTTGATAGTGAATGGATATTAGTAATCTAATTAAGTAAAATAAATTTGAGCATGCAAACTCACTACAACCTAATTTAGAAAAACATAATAAAATTGGTATGAATAGGATGAGGTATAGTTATTTCTACATTGATAATTGTTGACTGTTGACATATGATGTTTGTGTTGTGAGTGTGTTGATCGTGATGAATTTGATGCATCATTTAGTTAGCGGGCGTTAGCTTCTAATTTGTTATGTAGGTACGGAGTAGGAGCTCGCCCCCCAAGCACGAGGACTTGATTGGAGCTTCTACTAGGTCCGTTTAGGATTCGTTCTCTGTTTTACGTTATTCTATTGTGTATTTGATTTATCATGTGCAAGATGAGTTAAGTGGTGTTTTATTGGATCCCAATTAATACGGATCATTTAGCCAACAGTTTTCTGGATTAATAATCCTCAAGTTGAGATCCCTCAAGTTAGTTTTGAAATTAAGATCCACCACAAGTTGCCTTTTGGCCCATCATGTAAATCCCAACCCAGACCTATATATGTATAGTTTTTGAGTTTTCAGTGAGATATGGGATGAGGGAAATTTGATGACCGTGCTACACGAGCAGGAATGTGCTAGTCAATAGCAGGTTTGGAACTGGTGAGCATCAACTCCATTCCTGTGGGATCCTGATGACTCCACCTTTTAAGTTGCTCAAACCTGGAGAAGTGTGGAGGCTTACGGGTACTATTGTATAACGCATGTCTCGACTTATGGCGTAAAAGGGTACTGAAGGTGCATGTTTGAGAGTACTTGGCCCTTATACTCAAGGCTACGAGTAAAATGGAGGATGTATAGGGCTGAGATGAATGAGAATGATTTTCTCGCGCAAAAGGTTAGTTTAAATGACCAAGGAAAGAGGATGTGATGAAAAGAGAATGATATGGAAAAGGAACGTTGCGACCCGAGGGCGACGATTCCCATTACTGCCCTTGTGAGAGTTCTTGAGCAAGTATATAAGATTTTTATTCAACAGAAAGGTTAGCTCTCCTGTGTCAAATTGATATTAGTTATTTTCTAGACCGGTAATACTCAAAACAGACGATTTTCAATATTTATGTAGGTGAGAACTACGAAGGATGAGCTTTGTCAGGACTGCAAAGGAGCAGCATGGAACCTCGCATGTACCTGATGTGTGTAATGTATAATGATGGTATTGCATGTTGTGTGAATGATGATAGTCATGTTGTGCTATGCCTTGATAAATTGCTTACGAAATGAATAGATAGATGTGGATGAACAGGGAGCCTTGAAGCTCAAACTTGGCTCAAGTGAAAATGGAAGGGATAATGACTAAATGCCATGATAGATTGTCATGTTTTATACTATTTTGATAAACTATTTATAAGCCCATGTTGTGGACAGGTTGGCCCTTATTGCATTTTTAGGGGAAACTCTGTCTATTTTTCTGAAGAAATATATATTTTCTTTTGATTTTTCGTTTATTGTTTTGTCTTATTTTTGCTTACATGTCATGGCATGCATGTAGGACTCTGTTAGAACCCAATTATTCTATCCATGTTTTGCATGTCACATCTCCATCTTAAGACACCAAGGGCAAATCCAGGTCGGTTTAATTGAACCTAGTAGATTAGCAAACGGTTCGATTGCCGGTGACATTTCTGGGTCGGTTCACGAGGTGAGCCGAATGGGGTGTTACAAGTGCGCCACTAATGCACAAACAATGTATGAATGAAATGCAAAACCCTAGCAGGATGCTACGTGAATGTCATGATAATGGTCACAAAAAAATTAATTAAAATAGCAAACAAAATTCACATAAAAAGTCTGAAATAAAATGGACGGAATCTCCCCTATAAGTGTAATAAGGGGACAACCTATTAAAGTAGGACACAATATAGTATATATATGTATAAACAATAATTTACACCACAATAGATTTAAAACAAAACACACAGTTGCAATCATGCTCATCACATTTGGTTCATTTTCATCTTAGCATAGCAAATCATTCCTAAACATTTAGAATTTTTCCCAAAACATTTCTAAAAGAGTCCAAATATTTCTAAAGCAAGGCATACGAGCCTCACAAACACATGCATATACACACAAACATATAAATCCACAACATCATTTAAACCACATCACATCTTACACAAAAGTCGACGCGGTGCCAAGTATGTGTGTGCAATGCAATCACTATTCCTTCATCAGGGGTGACATTTCCATTCATCTTCCTCACCGACACATATAGTAAGAAAATGTCTGCAACGATTGTCACTAGTCCAAAAATAACTAATATTAAATTGAAACATGAGAGCTAACTCTCATGGAAAGCAAACAATTATATATCTTCTTTAGAACTCTCATAGGGGCAACTACAGAGGAGCCATTGAGCAGCTAACTCAACAACATCCCGATCTAGCTGGTACTGTGCCACTCTTGGCAATACTTTTCTAATCTCACTCTCTGGAAACCTTTGTTTTAAGCCCTCTTCGAACCTCCATATCTCTCTTGGCCTTGAGCAAGTAGGTCGAGTACTCTCATATATGCGCCTTCAGTAGTCTTTGAACTATGAGTTCGGACACATGTTGTACTTAACAGTTTTCGTAAACCTCCACGTCCTTTGGTTGTGAGTGTAACACCCCAGATCCGGTTCACACTCGTGAACCAAACCGGCATGTTACAGGCCCCGGTTAGGTCGGCTAACGCGAACCTAACTCGTGCGGATCCAATCTCGGCGTCTTAAGATGAAGATACGATCTGTCATGAATGAATGCATGCACAAAATCCTAACATGGCACTACATGAATGACATACAAATTAAATTTCACACCATCACAATTACGAGCAAAATCGATGAAAATTCTGAAGTAAAACTAACAGGGTCTCCCCTAAAAGTGCAATTATGGGCCCACCCTGTCAAAATAATATATATACAAATATGTCGGCATGCATTAACAATCACACAAAATCTCATTTATAACATATTCATTCTGAAGCTCGGGTCTCAACCCACTACGCTTCCGCTGCTCAACTCTGATCATATTTTGCATTCTATTATCTTGTCTTAGCATTTCATTCACATCATATCATCATGCTCAAACATTTACTCATGTCATTCACAATATAATAACATAATAATACAATATTAAACATTCAGAAATCTAACATGTGTGTGTGTACAAGACCTCATTGCTCCTCCGTCCAAGCTGGCTCCTCCAACTCATGATTATTACCTACATATAGTATAAAAACACGTCAGTAACAAGTGTTACTGGTCCGGAAAAATAAAATAACTATAACAAGCTGGCTATGAGAGCAAACTCTCATATGAAAGAAAACCATATACTTCCTCAAGAACACTCTGAAGGGCACTACTGAGGAGCCACTGGGCTGCAGACCCGGTAGCATCCCGAACTTACTGCTGCTGGTACTATGCCGCTCTCGGCACTTCTTTTTCAGTACTTCTCGTGAAACTTTATCCTAAGCCCTCTCCTTACCTCCATATTTCTCCTGGCCTTGAGCACGAAGGCCGAGTACTCTCAGGCAGTCGCCTTTAGTACCCTTTGAACCACAAGTCCGGACATGCGCTGTACTAAACAGTACCCGTAAACCTCCACGTTCTCCGGGTGTGAGGAACTCAAACGCGGAGTTATCAGGATCCCTCGGGAATGGAACAGTCCGCTGGCACTAATCCAGAGCCCGCTTTGACTGTCACGGCATCCTCTGCATGGTACGTGCAGTCGATTTCTCCATCTCTCGTCTCACAGAAACACGAAAACTATATATATATATAGGCTTGGGTAGGGAGTTACATAATAGGCCCGAAGGCAACTTTTGGTGGATCTTGTTTTCGAAATCAACCTCGAGGGATCTCATCCTCGAGGGGTTATTAATCCGGAAAATGTTCGATTAAATGGCCCGAGTTAAGTGGGATCCGATAAAACGCCACTTAACCCGTCCTGCAGGCAATAAATTAAACATACAATAGAAAGAGTAAATCAGAGGCGAGTCCTAAACGGACCTGGTAGAAGCTCCAAGCGTGTCATCGCGCCTAGGCGGCGAGCTCCTACTCCGTACCTACACATCAAAACTAAATACTAACGCCCACTAACTAAATGATGCATCAAACTCAACAAACATCACACAATTCAATCATCAACCATAACAAGCAACAATTATACTGTGAAAGTAATTCCAACTTATCCTATTAATATCAATCTAATTATATTTCCTAAGTTACGTTGTACTCGATTATCATGCTTAAATTTACTTTAGTTCATCAGGTCACTTAACTATCATTCCCTGTTAATCACATCATGTGCATCTCTACTTTATTCATGGTCAAGACATTAATCATGATAATTAATCAACCCTAGCATGCTATGCTAACAATTATCATCAATTTTAAATAATCAAATCGGAGGTAATTATACCTCACGTCGTCGGCAATCGGCGACGGCCAGGGTTCCGTCGCGCATCTCGGAGCTCAAATTCGGCGCTCCTCGACGTCCGATGTTCGATCGAGTCCAACTGGGTGAGCTCCGCCGAAGATCCGGTGAATTCCAGCGAATTCCAGAAATTCCAATTTTTCGGTGGTTTTCCGACAGCTACTGGCAGTTTTCCGGCGGCTTCCGGTGGTTTTCCGGCGACAATCGCCGGCGGCGTCTACTGGTCGGAAAGGGGTCGTGTTGGGTACCCTCGGAACCGGCTCGGCGACCCCGACTCATCTATGACCTCAGCATAGCCAATGGAGGCCGCGGCTCACCGGAAAATGGCAAAACAAAGGCCGGCCGTGGTGGTTGCTAGATCCGGCCGGCCACGGCGGCGACGGCCTCCGCTCCAGTCGAGGAGGGTCGCTGGGAGGTCGGTGGTGCTGAGGTGACCATTGGATGACGGCTGCGACGGTCGCTGGCGGTAGAATCGGCGACGCGACCAAACGCAGCCGCAGCGCTAGACGTGGCGATTCTGGCGTCGCGGTGGCCCGATGGTGGCCGGTCCTGGTCGGGGCGGCAGGGCGACGTCGTCGCCGAGCTGGGCAGCGTCGATCGACGGCCGGGCGGCGCCGACAGCGGCGGTGGTGGCGCGCGAACAGGGGCGGCGCGGCACAAGGGTTTGGGCGTGGGGAGAAAAGGTCGTCGTGGAGAAGAAAGGTTGGGTGGCAAACTTGTAATTAAGACTTGACTCGTCTCCGGCTCGAGTCAAATATAATAACTAGGTCATATTAAATCCTAAAAAAATTCATAAAAATCGGGAAAAATCCCGTAAAATCAAACAACCTAAAAAAAATCATAATGATATGCTCTAGAACTATCAACCCACCCGAAATGCCCGTAACGCATCCTAACGCAATAAACGGCCTAAAACTAATTCTAGGATCCATTATATATATATGTAGAATAAAAAAAATGACTGGCATACTCTCATATATCTGATAACTCATTCTGTTCTGCTGTGTTCATGACGTTATCATCATATACTTGGGTACGCATGACCCTCATAGCTCATACACGCGACTGGCATCGGCTCGGTACACGTATCCTGAAACTGACTCAACTCGAAAAATAACGGTCGACCCGACCGGTTCTGAATATAAAACCCTAACTCGAATCGTGGGTTTTACAGTGAGGCACTCATATGTGGAGTTTTCAATATCCCTCGGGAATGGAACAGTCCACTCACTAATCCACAGCTCGTTTTTACCGGCACGTGCACCCGCTCGAAGTATGTGCGAATCTATTCACCTTCTCTTGTCTCACTAAAAACTAGATAAAAATTATTTTTAGGGCTGGGTCGGGATTTATTATAATAACCCTGAAGGCAACTTAAGGTGGATTTTATTTTCAAAAACAAACTCGAGGGATCTCATCCTCAAGGGTTATTAATTCCAAAGAAAATAGTCAACTAGATGACCTGTGTTAGGTGGGGGCCCGATAAATCATCCACGTGACACGTCCAACGGTCTATAAATCAAATCACCGATAGAATGGAGCGATAAAACCTAAGAGTAGATTGATCACCTATTTCTTAGATCACGAGGTTTAATTATTTAGTGTACCTAATTAATTCCTTAGCATTCGTTTTAATATCACACAATCACACATATTCATATTTTTATTAACATAAAAATATCTATCACATCAATTATTCAATCTTAGCATCCTACCATGCTGTACTAATAATCATTACTTTTAAGTAATTAATTTAAAACAAATTATACCTCTTGCCCCATCGATAGTCAACGGCGACTAGGGTTTTGTCGTGCATCTCGAAGCTTGAATTCAACGCTCGATGGCGTCCAAAGTATGATCGGGTACGACTAGATGAGCTCGGCAGAAGATTCAGTGAAATCTAGCCAATCCGGTTTTTGCTCCTAGCAGTTTTTGGCAATTTTTGGTGGTTTTTCGGCGATTGCTTCGGCAGGGCAATTGGGGTAAGGGTCGGCATTGGCTCGGCCAAATCGACCCAATGGTGGTGATGGTAAGGGAGGCCGCAGCGGCAATGACTACCAACAACATGCTGAGTCGGCCAGGGCGGTCAATTGTCATTCGATTGGCCCATGGCTGGCCTCGACGGCGGTACTAGGTAGGGGGAAAGGTTTCGGGTTGAAATGAAGGGGTGCCGGCGTCACTGCGGCGACAAAATGTTAAATGTTTAAAGTATACAATATTTACCCATGTTGTTAATGTGATTTTGTACATCCCGGTGATAAATATTATTAATTAGGTGATAGTTTACTTTATTTTTGTAGTTAATTAATATTTTATTAGATATGTTTAATTTTGAGGTTTCAATGCATAAAAAGATGAAATAAATTAAGATTAGGAATTGAAAGGTCATGATACTTGGCCCTACCCAATGATTACTACAAGGAGTTCACAAAGCTCAAATGAGGGCAAGTGTTGTTGGTTTTGGGGTGCCTTAGTTATGATTTGGTTGACCAAGTTGAGGAGTTGCAAACTTGATTGAACACCAAAATTAATTAGACTACATTGATTTGTGAACACCTTCCTTGAATTCATATATCAATGACTATCTCATCTTCTATATAAAGGGGTGGTCATTTGTTGTTTGGGATATATCAGCTCTTGGCTTAGGAGTTTAGTGAATTAGTAGTTCTAGTTGTTGTAATTTTTAGTACTTTTTATAATATAAGTTTATTTCTTTTTCATGAGGTTCTTTATATGGAGTAGTCATTTACTTCGTTCTAGAGATGAATGGAACTTAACATGGTTTAATTGAATTCATTTCAACCTCTTACTCTTTTATTCAATCGGATTATTTGAATTATCATGTTCTTAATGCTAAGAGTAGATTGATCACCTTTTTCTTAGATCATGATGTTTAATTAGATTTTAGGAGAAATTAATTAAATTAGTCATTGATAATTCATCATACGACGAGTCTTTTAACTTGATTGTTGTTATGGTCGGAAGATATACAACACTGTATGCGATTGTAAGGCAAATCTTAATGCGTTATTTTGTTGATTAATCAATTATCACAGGGAGGTAGAAATTGAAGCAAAATAATAGAAGTGTGAAGGAGCGGGAGCCACCATGTGATATAATTATCCTAGATCAACAATCAAGGGAATAGAAGATAAGAATAAGATGTGATAAAGATTAACTTCATGTTAAAGGAAATTCGACTCTAGAACAAATTTTTTCTTAAACTAAAAATCTCTTTTTGTTGTTGTTTTGTTTTTAGTTCTATTTTCTACTATTAACGTAAGTAAATTTATCTCTCTGTAGGATGATACTTAGAAATTTATCATTATATTACTTGTTTTGAATATGTATACTTGCATATTATTGAGTAAATTAAACATAGAACGGTGTGGATGGTGGCAAATCGTCTACGGGAGTGTCAAAGCAATCGTGGGGCGATTATGACATCGCGGCGACTGGACGGTGACTGGGGCTGGTCGAGATGACATGGCGGCAGCACGGCAGGGCTGTGTGGCATAGATTGACGATGGCGGCAACAATGCAGGGGCAGTGGCTAGGGTTTGGGAGGGGGGGGGGGTTGAAGAAGAGACGTGTCGGGGTTTGGGGAAGAAGATGAGAAGTGTCGTGGTGATCAGTGGCAAACTTATAAATAAAATTTGACTCGACACAGGCTCAAGTTAAGATTAATAACTAACTTGTAATATATCCTAGAAAAATCCAAAAAAATCGGCAAAATCCCATAAAATAAAACAAACACCACAACATCTAAATGACATGCTCTATAGCTAATAACCCACTTGAATACGATCTGTGTCCTACTGCGTTATTCGGCCTAAACTAATTTTACGGTCACAAAATGAAAAAATAAAACCATCAACTGTATACTCTCATATCTATTGATAACTCAGTCTATTGATGCGTATTTAACTCTATCATCCAATATTTAGGTATATATAAACCCTCATAGTACGTACACATCGTCAGCCTTGGCCTCGCGCACATGTTCTAAAAGTTGAACCAACTTCGTCCACAGTCGAACTGATCTGCTAATGGTTGTAAAATCCTTGCTCAAGTCATGGGTTTTACAATCAAAGTTTATCTATGCTCCTTTTTAAAATAAGTCACAATAAAATTTTATTTTAAGAATCATGATGTCACATTTTAACAAGATTACATAATGGAGTCATATTTTAAATTGTATCCCAAGATGCAGGAATCGGCCGATTCCGTGCAGAATCGGCCGATTTAAATCGGATCGGCGTCCCGCCGATCCGATTTCGGGGCCGACTCGGTCGGCCCCGAATCGGGTATGGAATCGGCGATTTTCGGCCGATTCCGCCCGATTTAAATCGAAATCGGAATCGGAATCGGTTTTTTTATGAAATTACCAAAATACCCTAGGTATGATTTTTATTAAATTATTTAAGCATGGGTAAAATGGTAATTTAGATTTTAAAAACCTAAAATCAAACCCCTCTCTCCCCTGTTCCGCCGCCGCGTTCGCTCCGCCGCCCTCCGCCGCGCTGCCGCCGTCCTCAGCTCCGCCCTCCGCCGCACTGCCGCCGTCCTCAGCTCCGCCCTCCGCCGCGATTCCGCCACCGTCATTCGGAATAATTCCAGGTAAACAATCACGTTTTCGTTTTGATATGGAAATGTTGCTGCGTGTGAATTTTGAATAATTTGATGGGGAAATGTTGCTGCGTGTGGACCAGGTAAACAATCACCGTCATTCGGATTTTAAAAACGTTTAATTTTGTGTTGTTGTTGCTGTTTTTTTTTTTTTTTGCCCCTCCTTATGGCTTATTGTATTGTATTGTTTTTATTATTGCATGATCTGGTGATTTGAGCGTCTACAATGGAGTGGAATTGAGGTAATTGGATCTGTGTTATCGGATTTCAGGATAAGGTGGAAGAAGAAGAAACCTAGAATTGAGTGCCTATTTATGTATGTGTGGAAGAAGAATTGCATGATCTGTGTTATCGAATTGAGCGCCTATTTATGTAATTGGATCTGTGTTATCTGTGGTAATTGCATGATCTGTGTTATCGAATTGAGCGCCTATTTATCTATTCTTGCATGCAAAGTGTGCATTTTCATCGATTTGTTGTTTTAGTGCTTATTCGGTGCTTACTTGTTTGTTGGGATAGACTCGTCTTCTGTTGTTTCTGTTTACCTCGCTAACTGATGGGCATCCTCGTGATTTCCCTGTACCTATAGAAAGTATTGAGTTATTCAATTAGAATTTGTTGCCATCCGCTGAATTCACCACTGTCCAAGGGCGTCCTTGTGTTTTTATTTATTTATTTCTTTTTTTGTTTTTTATTGGGAATTGCGGCTTGCACAAATCTGTTTGGTGATTTACTTGGGCTTTTGGAGAAGACATAATAACCTCTGTAGGTAAAAACAACTCTAGCTTGGGTTTTGTTTTCACGTATATGGTAAGTTAATACCCTTCTTCCTTTGTTAGTCTCAGTTACTCCTTATTGGCCCTCTAATACTTGTGTGCTAGCCATCATCTACAACTTTGCAGCCCATTAACCTTAATGACCTTTAACCTATTCTACTCTCATTTTATTAGCCTTGTTATCCTCCCATATTTTTCTAACATAATAAATTTGCTATCTAGGAATATTTTCCTTGTGATTCTATAACGATAATATATCTATTTCACTTTCATATGGCATAAATACATTTGTTTGATTGTTATTTTTCAACTAAAAACGAATGTAATTGGTTGTTTCTAAGTTTATAACTAGTTATTGACATCAATATTTTTGGTATCTATATTCAGTATTTATGAGGTTTCTTTGATGTCTCTTGAAATCTTTCTTTTTGGACCGTTGGAGTTGAGACCGAGATGCCATAAGGCAGAACTGAACCTTGGCAGTCATTTGTTCATTAGTACTGCTTGATAGATTTGTAGGGTCACAGATACAAGTACCATTATTTTTGGCCTTTTACTTT
>JAURVB010015146.1:0-43994 GCA_033002965.1 Piper betle
TGGTGTCTATAACAGATGTACTTTTTGTTGTCCATTTTTGTCGCCACTAAAAAATGTACCCAAATAGTAATTATGAACTCATACCCATTAGTGACCTGTTTTTTGTCTGTTGGTGACCAGGTCTATCTATTATTATATACTAAATTTTTAAGTTCATACTTATTAGGGACCATTTTTTTGTATCTTTTAATACTTACACCACTTGGTATTTTTGCCTCCGTATAAAAATGTGTCCTTTTTAGAAGGGGCGCTCTTATATGGAAATGATGCATTCATTAGCTTTTAATTCTAAGAGAAGGTTCTATTTAAAGGGTTACACCCTTTTCAATCTATCAATTATTGCAACTATATATATATATATATATATAATAGTAAATGTGAGTTAATATGTAATATGTGAGTATAATATGTATATATATATATATATATATATAGGAATGGCTCTTATGCGCTGCCATGATTGGCAGCGCATGGAAGGGGAGGCATTGGATTGAAATCCAACAACTCCCCCATCCCCCAAGCCCACAGCCCCACTCCCTTTCCCGCCTCTTCTAGCCCTCCACCCCCCCGCCAGGCGCCACGCCCCTGCCCTTCGCGGCCCTGCCCTTGCGGCGCCCCTCGCCTGCCGCCGTGCCCCCGCCCGCCTTGTCCCCCTCAACCGACCGCCTTTGCCCCCCGCCGCTACACCCCCCGCCCGCCCCGTTCCCCCCCACCAGCCGCCTTTGCCCCTCCCTGTTCCCCCTTCCCCCAGCCCCGCTGCGACCGGGTTTCTACCCGGGTGCTCATCCGACCGCGCCGCCAGGGCCGCTCTTCACCCCCCCCCCCCCGACTCGAGTCAATACTATAAAATAAAACATGACTCGCTTCGACTTGCGTTAATATTACAAAATTAATTTTTAAATTTTTTTAAAAATACAATGCCATAAAATAAAAACTTGACTCCCTCCTGCGCGGGATCGAGTCAAGTTTTAATTACAAAATAAATTTTTAAAAAAATAAAATAATTCGGAAATAAAACTTAATCCTGTTCACGACTCGCGACTCACGAGTCAAGTTTTTATTATAGAATTATTTTATATTTTTTTAACTTTATTTCATAGTATTAAAAACTTGACTCGAGAAATGAGCGAGTCAAATTTTTATTACCAAATTGTAATATTAACTCGGAGCAGGAGAGAGTCAAGTTTCTATTTTATAGCATTTTATTTTTTCAATTATTTTTAATATTTATTTCGTAATATTGACTTGGGAAAGTTTTTATTACGAAATTGTCATCGCCCCTTCCACCCCGCCCTCTCCCCCCCTCCCCCCTCTGTTTTTGTGCCATCGGTGGTTGGCGTGGGGTTGGGGCGAAACGGGGTGGCAGGAGGAGACGACGCAGGGTGGGGGCGAAACTGGGGAGGCTGAAACAAGGGCCGTGGCGGCGGGCAGGTCGGCTACGGCGGGCTGGCGGGCGGGAAGAAGGATGGGGGAGCCGTTGGATTTCAATCCTATGGCTCCCTTTCCATGCTCTGTCAATCAAGGCAGTGCATAGGAGCATTCATATATATATATACACACACACACACGCATACACACAATGTGAGTTCATACCCATTGGTGACCATTTTTTTAGTATTTTTGGTACTCACCACTTGGTGATTAGGTATGATCTCACTCTTACCAGGTGTTCTATTTATAAAAAATGCTCCCTTTAAAATGTGCTCTTATGGAAATAGATATATTACTTGGCTTATAATTTTTCAAAAGGTTATGTGTAAAGGTTGCACCCTTTTTATGAAAAAATTTAATAGATTTAACTATCTTTGTTATATAATATAATGACTAAAGGTCCATAAAGGGACAATTAAAATAAAGAAAAAAAGTGGAGAAGGTGATGCAAATATAATTCTTCATATTTATTAATTTATTTGATTTGATTAGTTTATCCAAAAACGCAAATATAATTCTTCATATTTATTAATTTATTTGATTTGATTAGTTTATCCAAAAACCGACAAAACTATTTTTAATTGGCTTTCGATTTCAACCAAATTGCAACCAAACGGAAGTAACACCGAACTAAACGTCTGAAATGGGTTTCGTTCGGTTGGTTTGTTTGGTTAACCAAACTATACTCAACCCTATAAATCTTTATCTTTGGTTAACTAGTTTTGAAGAAATAAATAAGCCTATTAATTGGCAATGAGACTTGCTTGTGATATAAAGAGTGCTTACCTCTATATTGAGTAGAAACTAGACCTCCGACCAACGTAAAATCACAAATCGGAAATTATTAAAATTTACAGGTTAAAGTAGAATCGTGAAAGTTATGTCTTATAAAAAATGTGTGTTTCATTATGACCAAACACAAACACATATATAGAGTGATAGAAGCAAGAGCATTAAGAATATCAGAAAATTCAGGAAAAAAACTTGGGAATGTAGTATGGAGTACGAGGGACCCATGGTTTAACCAATTTGACAAAAGAACTATTTCCAATCTGCAAGAGAACATTCTTATTAAGGTGATTACTACCTCTATATATTCCTTTCAGGCAACAAAAGAAGGTGGTAAAATTTGTAAAGGGTGAGAGGAAAGAAAAGAATGGGTGGGGGACATGTGATTGGATGTGTCCCCAAATGCATTCTTAAGTGAGTGTACATAATACTCACTTATAGTACCATTTTTATTTTGCTTCACTGAGAGGATTTGAGACACAAGAGAGGAGGGTTTGGAAATAATTAGCCTAAGCCAATTTAGTAAGAAAACCATCATTCATAATTCAAGGGCTCCTAATACCCAATCCTTCTAAGTCCATAGGTTTGCAATGAAGGCATAATACCCTGCAAATAGAGAGGTCTAGTACCAGAACCTTCCTAGTGTCTCAAGGGGATGAACTCCAACTGCCTGCATACAGCACCTGCAAAGAAAAAGTGGTTAGACAAGAAAGCCATATGGGTACCATCAAGAAAAGGGTTAGTAGAATATACACAAACCATGATCGAAATAAAAACAAAATAATAACTTGAATATAAACTAGGCAAGATGTCGTATTATGCACGATTTATATTATGGATAAATTTAATTTTATAAACAAATTTGTGTTGAATAATAAGATAGACTACACTAGCTTAATATTACACATAGATTCTTGAAAAAAGATATATTAATAATATAATTTATTATTATTATTTATTTTTGTTGAATTTTGATTGGTCAAATTTACTACTTTTAATCACATGTAAGTATTGAGTTCTTTTATTAATAAAATTGGATAGGAAAAAATACCAAATATAAAGGAAAAAGAAATACCAGACACACATAAATAACACGATATCAAAAACTATTAGCATACATATTATTATAAGGCTGCTAAATGAGCGAGCGAGCCAAGTTCAGCTTGTGCTCGAACTTAACTCGAATAGCTTGAAATTTGTTCGAGTTCGACTTGAGATGGAATGAGTTTTAAGATATATGTTCGAAATCGACTCGAATGCTTCTTTTGGTGTTTGAGCTCGACTCGAGCTAAAAATGCTAAATTTTGATGAGTTTGATGGGCTTAAAATTAACTCTTTTGAGACCACGAAACCAGCTCGTTCGAGGGCTCGAAACCAGCTCGATAATAAGGTCGAAAGTAGCTCGTTAAAATATCTCAATAATAAAATGTCTTTTCAAGTTTTAACCTTGTTTCAATTTTTTTTATAAAATATCTAAGACATGATTCAACTATATACGTTTTCCAAAAAATAAAATACTTATAAAAAAAACAAGACAAGAAGTCATGAAATAAGTGGTAAATATTAGGCTATCTAAAGGACATTGTTGGCTGGTGGGAGTGCTTTCTGCTTGCAAACTCCGAGATGCCCTATTCACAACTTACTTGTCAGTTTAATACAGATTTTCCCATTGAAAGTTGAACTTAAAACTACTTGTTTATATTTTTATGGTTGTTTATTTTTTTACATATATATAAAACAATTGCAACCCTCTCCAATACAGAATACGACATTCTCAATTCTAATATCAAAGACGGACCACACCAAGAGGGAATCAATGGGCGATTATGGAATACCTTAAATTCATATATCAAACAGCAAATGTGGTGTTTACTACTCTACACTCCCTAGGTGAAGGAAGTATAATTAGTACAAAAGTACATAGCAAAGGACCTAAAAATCTCAAAAGGGATAAGAGAATCTCTATATCAGGCTCTCTCGTTCAAAAACCGAGAAAACCAATGTAGGCCAGGACAAAAAATAATTTTTTTATTTAAATTGAAATAAGCAGTATTTTTTACATCAGTAAAGATTTTGATTAAAATTATAAATTTATATTATGAGTTCTATGTACACGAGCTACAATTTATATATCTTATATGAGTCTAAGTTGTCTATTTAAAATAGTTAATCTAAATTAAAGGTGATAAGTATAACCCATTAATTCTTCTTCTAAGTTCTTCATTCTTCTTCTTCTTCTTCCACTAGATAGAGTGCCTATCGGTCAAGCTCGGTAAGGTAAACCTATAATTTAAACTAAATTTATGAACCAAACCTAACTATTTATCATTTAATTTTCTACTTCAATACCAAATGTCGATCATTTACCATTAAGAGAAAACAAAACCTAACCATTTATTAAATGAATACCCATTTAACTAGTTGAACTGCATTCTTGGAAAAAATATTCAAACTATATAATAATAATCCATGTTTTAAAAAGTAAAGCTATGTGATCCAATATTTTAAATATAAAAAAATTAGATGTTTGATAATTTTATCAATAAATATTATTTTTAGAAGTTAATTAGACATTATCTTCATAATTCAAATTGTAATTTAAGAATTGGGTATTGAGGATACTCATTTTTCTCAAAACAAACTGCATTATTAATTATTCAAAACCTTACTATTAGGGTTTGGGATAATCAAATTCAAAACCTTACTATTAGGGTTTGGGATAATCGAATTTTGCAAATACCTGACCCATATACTGAAAACCCAATGAGTATTGCAGTCATGGACCTGAAATTGGGATCATTGTCATTATTCTTTGGGGCGAGGGATGTACGCTTCCACAGAGTGCATCTTTTATCCGGGTTAGGTGGGACTGAGGTTCCCTCGCTTCGCAAAAAATAGTGTGATAAAAATAAAATGTCATAAACAAAGAATAACACACAAATGAATTTTTACATGGCTCCTTAGGTTCAATTTGAATCCCTAAGTCAGTTCATGACTGAAGTCGGGTGTCATGAATGTATCATGAGGGTACAATAAGGTAAGTGTCACATTACCGTTGGTACGTGTGTTGGCCTAGATGAGGACATCGATATTATGAAGTGTGGGAGAATGTCAACGCGGCCAAACTTGGCCTAACGATGACAGCATAGTTCATGGATGAGCTGCCATGAATATACACAGAGTGGAAACACTCACTTCATGGATGAGGTGCCAAGGAGACCGTGGATAAGTTACCACGGGCGTGCATGAGGCACGGTTGGAGCGAAAGGTCGACTTGGCTTTGAGTGGCGAGTTGTAGTCGTATGTTCACGGGTTTAATCTGTTCGAGGGGCAGCTGGATAGTGTCGTGGATCTGGACAAGACAAGCGACTTGGTTCACTAATTGGGCCCAACAGACTCGCTTAGGCTTGTACGTATATTATTCACAATTTAAAGATATTTTTTTAAAATGACTTAACTACTCTATCTTTGAATTTACTAAAATCAATCTTGTAAAAAAATAAGTAAATTCGTATTGGCTTAGCCAAATCTCCCAGGCTCTTGGCCTGGGCTACTAGATTTTGGGTGTCCCAAGGTGGTAGCGACCAGTTCCTTAATCGCCGTATCTAGTGGCCAGATATTAGTATATTCCTTAATCACCGTATCGGGTGGCCAGATATTAGTCTGTCCGCCGGATAATCATAAATTTATGTTTTCAATAAAATTTCACCTTTAACCTTGAGAAAAATAATAATTTTTTTAAAAAGCAAAAAACACCAAGCGCAATGAACCGACAAAACCCAACGAGGGACAATCTAGTATCACACCCTCACCAACTCAACCAAGATTGGTCGAGAAGGCAATAGAGAAAAGCAGGTAAATTTGTAGAGAGATACAAACAAGTGCCCGCGTCTTATCTTATGATTGATACATGTCGCTAATCAAACTCCAGATGGACAAAACCAGGCAATTGAATTAGCGGCCATTACACCGTTAGCCCTCCAACGCTAACCACCATTAAACATTTCCCAGGAATCCCAGCTCCAATCCAGCTGTCTCCACCCTTACACGCTTACCCTTCACTTCTCTTCCACCCACCTTCCACACTCGGCCATGGATAGGGGCGGGCACAGAAGTGTGATCGAAGTTCAAAACACGTCCTATTGAATTAGACCGAATAAAAATAAACGAAATATAGACCTAATGTTCGATATTTTATATTAATAATATTATGCCTTTAATATGTATGAAGCTAATATTATGTTAAGAAATGGGAAAAACCTGTTACAGTTTTGTGGTTAAATAGTTGGGAAGAAAGCATAACCATCAATAAACATCACGTTGCCATGGTTGACGTACCTCGCATATCAGCAGTGTTTTCACTAATTAAGACAGAAGACACCAAAGATAAAATTAAAATGGGTGTGACACCACTTATTTTGAACAATAGGAAGACTCTGACAATTTAACTGAGCGTGGGATTGACAATGTAAGATATAAAAAATAGAGCACAAGTAATGGTGAAGTTTAATAGTCCTGCCCTCACTTACTTCATTCATTTTTCATTTTGCTATTGGTATAGCACAAGTAAGTGAGGGCAGGACTATTAAACTTCCCATTACTTGTGCTCTATTTTTTATATCTTAAATTGTCAATCCCACGCTCAGTTAAATGAGGTGTGTTGTCCATCCGGGCTTTAAAACTTTGTCAATTCTACTTTTATGGATTTTAGACGTCTATTCCAACGTTATATGATCAATGCTGTTTTCTTATCAAGCGTGTCGAGCAGGAAACTGAGGAAAAATTTTGCAATCTTAAATATAAAGCATCTACCACATCCAATGACATTGTTGAAATGCTTCTGAAGCATGTTACTACCATAAAAAACTGAGGTATTGTTTTGTGTTTTATTTCAAATTCTGTGGAACTTCTTTGACTGACATTTGTCTTAATTTTTGTTGTTGAAACTTGAATACGTGGATGAGGTGTGGTCATTTGTTTTATACTCTGTAATACTGTCAGAGTCTTGCTATTGTTCAAAATAAGTGGTGTCACACCCATTTTAGTTTTATCTTTGGTATCTTCTGTCTTAATTAGTGAAAACACTGTTGATATGCGAGGTACGTCAACCATGGCAACGTGATGTTTATTGATGGTTATGCTTTCTTCCCAACTATTTAACCACAGAACTGTAACAGGTTTTTTCCCATTTCTTAACATAATATTAGCTTCATAAATATTAAAGGCATATAATTATTGATATAAAATATCAAATACTAGGTTCGTCGTTCGGTCCGATAAAAAAATATCCATATTTTGTTTATTTTTATTCGGTCTAATTCGATGGGACGTGTTTTGAACTTCGATCGGACTTCTGTGCCCACCCTAACCATGGCCGAGCGGGGAAGGTGGGTGGAAGAAGAGAAGTGAAGGGTAAGCGTGTGGGGTGGAGACAGGCCGGATTGGAGTTGGGATTCCTGGGAAGTGTTTAATGGTGGTTAGCGTTGTAAGGGCTAGCGGTGTAATGGCCGCTAATTCAATTGCCTGGTTTTGTCCATCTGGAGCTTGATTAGCGACATGTATCAATCATAAGATAGGACGCGGGCACTTTTCTTTATTGTTGGTATTCTTTATTGCCTTCTGGACCAATCTTGGTTGGGTTGGTGAGGTGTGATACTAGATTGTCCCTCGTTGGGCCCAATTAGCGAAAGTGGCAGGGAGATTTGGCTAAGCCAACACGAATTTACTTATTTTTTTACAAGATTGATTTTAGTATTCAACCTAAATTCAAAGATAGAGTAGTTAAGTCATTTTTAAAAAATATCTTTAAATTGTGAATAATATACATACAAGCCTAAGCGAGTCTGTTGGGCCCAATTAGTGAACCAAGTCGCTTGTCTTGTCCAGATCCACGACACTATCCACCTACCCCACGAACAGATTAGACCCGTGAACATACGATCACAACTCGCTGCTCAAAACCAAGTCGACCTTTCACTCCTACCGTGCTTCATGCACGCCCGTAGCAACTTATCCACGGTCTCCTTGGCACCTCATCCATGAAGTGAGTGTTTCCACTCGGTGCATATTCATGGCAGGTCATCCATGAACTATGCTGTCATCAGCTAGGCCAAGTTAGCCGCGTGACATTCTCCCACACTTCATAATATCGATGTCCTCATCGATGCCAACACACGTACCAACGGTAGTGTGACACTTACCTTATTGTACCCTCATGATACATTCATGACACCCGACTTCAGTCATGAACTGACTTAGGGATTCAAATTGAACCGTAAGGAGCCATGTAAAAATTTATATGTGTGTTATTCTTTGTTTGTGATATTTTATTTTTATCACACTATTTTTTGCGAAGCGAGGGCACCTAGGTCCCACCTAACCCAGATAAAAGACCCGCTTTGTGGGGCGTACATCCCTCGCCTCGAACAGTAATGACAATGATCCCAATTTTAGGTCCATGACTGCAATACTCATTGGTTTTTCAGTATATTGGGTCAGGTATTTGCAAAATTCAAATATCCCAAACCCTAATAGTAAGGTTTTGAATTCGATTATCCCAAACCCTAATAGTAAGGTTTTGAATAATTAATAATGCAGTTTGTTTTGAGAAAAATGAGTATCCTCAATACCCAATTCTTAAATTACAATTTGAATTATGAAGATTAATGTCTAATTAACTTTTAAAAATAATATTTATTGATAAAATTATCAAACATCTAATTTTTTATATTTAAAATATTGGATCACATAGCTTTACTTTTTAAAACATGGATTATTATTATATAGTTTGAATATTTTTTCCAAGAATGCAGTTCAAATAGTTAAATGGGTATTCATTTAATAAATGGTTAGGTTTGGTTTTCTCTTAATGGTAAATGATCGGCTTTTGGTATTTGAAGTAGAAAATTAAATGATAAATAGTTGGGTTTGGTTCATAAATTTAGTTTAAATTATAGGTTTACCTGACCGAGCTTAACCGATAGGCACTCTATCTAGTGGAAGAAGAAGAAGAAGAAGAATGAAGAACTAAGAAGAAGAATTAATGGGTTATACTTATCATCTTTGATTTAGATTAACTATTTTAAATAGACAACTTAGACTCATATAAGATATATAAATTGTAGCTCGTGTACATAGAACTCGTAATATAAATTTATAATTTTAATCAAAGTCTTTTACTGATTAAAAAAGACTGCTTATTTCAATTTAAATAAAAATAATATTTCATGAAGTGATTAAATTGAATTAGCTTTCAATGTTTAAGCAAAATTTTATTTTAAAATTCAGTTTTATGTATGCATATATATTGAAAATAATGTAACGTGTCGGTTTTTAAAACCAATTATGTTACTATTTTATTTTATTGGACCCAAAATGATTGTACTATTTTATCTAATAATACTCTAGGGATTGTCAACCTTGAAAATGAGCTCTCAAGTTGATTATGAAGCTAACCTTTCTTATGCATGCTTTTTAGATGCTTAGGTTATTTTAGGCCCTTATATGAATTCTATAGCATGATTTTTCTGTCCTGGCCTACATTGGTTTTCTCAGTTTTTGAACGAGAGAGCCTGATATAGAGATTCTCTTATCCCTTTTGAGATCTTTAGGGTCCTTTGCTATGTACTTTTGTACTAATTATACTTCCTTCACCTAGGGAGTGTAGAGTAGCAGACACCACATTTGCTGTTTGATATATGAATTTAAGGTATTCTATGATCGCCCATTGATTCCCTCTTGGTGTGGTCCGTCTTTGATGTTAGAATTGAGAATGTCATATTCGGTATTGGAGAGGGTTACAATTGTTTTATTATTCGTTGACATTGATAGCTCGGTTTTGCCTCTCGTTCTGTTTGTCCTTCAAGAGTTTATCTTGAAGATAGCTCGGTTTTCTAACGTGAGCTTCTGAGCTCATCTAGCTATTATGTTAGTTGTTGTGTGGACGAGTAAATGTGGTTACTGACATTTTCCAAAACACCCTTATATAAGTCTTACATGTTGGGGAGCTGGAGTTGATGCTTGCACTTTACTATAGTGATGGCTTCAATTATTATTTTATTTCAATTTTTTGTATATATGTTATAGGCTTGCTAATTGAGCGAGCCAACTAGTGAGCATTTAGCATTTAACTTAACTTAACTTGACTCGAAACTATATATTTAAATACTTGAGCTCGAACTCGATTCGAACTCAAATCCTGCGAGTTGAGTTTGATCATGACACCGTTTGACTCGACTCGACTCGGTTATAACTCGAAATCGACTCATAGCTAGACTCGAACTCGACTCGTATCTCGACTCGAAATCGACTCGATAATATAATATAATAATATACATAATATCTAAACTTTAATCATCTATTCATTTACTTCTTTGCTTCTGCGTCCAGCACATCTGCCAATCGCACTCTGGGAAGGCCATCTGCATCAAGAAAGGTTACGAATTCGTTCTCTTGCTCTTTCGGTTGGATTCGTGTTAGGTTTGCTTGTTTAGTTGACGTACGAATTCACAGATTGTGTTGCGGAAAGAAATAATTGCCATTTTCGTTCTAATTAGTCACAAATAATTTTGTATCCCTTTATCCTTTTTTGTAGCAAGCTACTACATGAAAATAATAATTTTCTGCATTATGCAATCTTATATATGTACATTTGGTTGCCATTTCTGCGTTTAGTTTGCTCTGGTTGCATTTTTATTTGTTGTATTATTATATTATTATTTTTTAAAAAAAATCATTATTCATTTGTGTAGGTTATTATTGATTTTAGACATGCATTTGCATTTATCGTCGTTGAATTGTCAGTTTTTATTTTATATCTGGAATATTGTTGTATGTGATTATCAAGTAATTTTTGAGATGGGAATTGCAATTGGATCATTTTTTTCCTACTTGAAATCCTGAAATACATTTTTTAATTGAAAAATGCACGTTGTTGGATGCGTATCCTATTTTTCTATTTGGTTACATCCTACACATTATACATCCACATCCACTGACGAAGAATATACAATTTTGACGATTACAATCTTGTGGTCCATATGAAAATGGACAGGATTAGAAGATTTTGTCGACGAAATGCTTAGCCAGATGCCACTTTTCCACTCCTCTCCTTTCCCAGAATAGGCTTTGGCAATGATGTCTATTTGCAATATTGGCTTTGTTCCTCGTCCCTGCATTGCTAGGACCAAACTAAAGAAAGAAGTCATTTGCGTGGATTATTAGCCCTTTATGTATCATCACTTGGTTACTGCACATTATGATTCTCTATGATGACTTTGCATCCTTTATAGGGAGGAGGCAAAACCAATAAGCTTGGGTCAAGTTTTCATTTCATAAAAGTATTTGATCCATGTGGACCACATTGTGGGAATCCATTAATTGATTTACAGATGTTTGTACTGGTCTATTTTTATTTTTACTGCTGCTACTATCCTGGCATATATCTATCAGGTGGCAGCCACTAAACTAGCTGAAAAGTTATTAGTTTTGAAAATTATATGTGTAGTTATGTGCACTCATACAACTAAATGATTATGTAGGCTTAGTGTATTTGACATTTATCAAGTGAAAATATCTCTCTTTGCTGTGCATGGATATTTTAAAGAAGCACAATCATAACAAAAAGAAATAATTTCTCCCAAAAGTTACAACCAAGAAGTGCATCCTTCTCTAAAGAGGCACGTCCCATAAAAATATCTTATTACAAAGAGATACTCCCGTTTAATTGTAACAAGAAAATAAAAGATAACTAAATCATGGGAAAAAAGGTCATTTCCTAGCATATTATAGTTGAGTATTAACTATTATATAGAGATAGTTTTAAATACCATACATAGTTCACCATATATATATGTATATAATATATATATATATATATAAAGAAACAACCATAAAAATATAAACAAGTAGTTTTAAGTTCAACTTTCAATGGGAAAATCTGTATTAAAATGACAAGTAAGTTGTGAATAGGGCATCTCGGTCTGAGCTGCTAGAGCTGTAGTCCACTAGCAGCCTTGCAAGCAGAAAGCAGTCCCACCAGCCAACAATGTCGTTAGATGGCTTAATATTTACCACTTATTTCATGACTTCTTGTCTTGTTTTTTTTAAAATTATTTTATTTTTTTGCAAACGTATACAGTTGAATCGTGTCTTAGATATTTCATAAAAAAATTGAAACTATGTTAAAACTTGAAAAGACCTTTTATTATTGAGATAGTTTATATAAATATATTGATAAACTATTTTTGTTAATTTTAATCTCTACAACTATATATTTTTCTCCTAAACGAGCTACTTTCGACCTTATTATCGAGCTGGTTTTGAGCCCTTAAATGAGCTAGTTTTGAGGTCTCAAAAGAGCTAGTTTTAAGCCCTCAAATGAGCTAGTTTCAAACTCATCAAAATTTAACATTATTTGATCGAGTCGAGCTCAAATGAGCTAGTTTCAAACTCATCAAAATTTAACATTTTTTGCTCGAGTCGAGCTCAAACACCAAAAGAAGCGTTCGAGTCGATTTCGAACATATATCTTAAAACTCATTCCATCTCAAGTCGAACTCGAACAAATTTCAAGCTATTCGAGTTAAGTTCGAGCACAAGCTGAACTTGGCTCGCTCGTTCATTTAGCAGCCTTATAATAATATATATGCTAATAGTTTTTGATATCGTGTTATTTATGTGTGTCTGGTATTTCTTTTTCCTTTATATTTGGTTTTTTTTCCTATCCAATTTTATTAATAAAAGAACTCAATAATTACCTGTGATTAAAAGTAGTAAATTTGACCAATCAAAATTCAACAAAAATAAATAATAATAATAAATTGTGTTATTAATATATCCTTTTTCAAGAATCTATGTGTAATATTAAGCTAGTGTAGTCTATCTTATTATTCAACACAAATTTGTTTATAAAATTAAATTTACCATAATATAATCGTGCATGATACGACATCTTGCCTAGTTTATATTCAAGTTATTATTTTGTTTTTATTTCGATCATGCTTTGTGTATATTCTACTAACCCTTTTCTTGATGGTACTCATATGTCTTTCTTGTCTAACCACTTTTTCTTTGCAGGTGCTGTATGCAGGCAGTTGGAGTTCATCCCCTTCAGACACTAGGAAGGTTCTGGTACTAGACCTCTCTATTTGCAGGGTATTATGCCTTCATTGCAAACCTATGGACTTAGAAGCATTGGGTATTAGGAGCCCTTGAATTATGAATGATGGTTTTCTTACTAAATTGGCTTAGGCTAATTATTTCCAAACCCTCCTCTCTTGTGTTTCAAATCCTCTCAGGCAAAATAAAAATGGTACTATAAGTGAGTATTATGTACACTCACTTAAGAATGCATTTGGGGACACATCCAATCACATGTCCCCCACCCATTCTTTTCTTTCCTCTCACCCTTTACAAATTTTACCACCTTCTTTTGTTGCCTGAAAGGAATATGTAGAGGTAGTAATCACCTTAATAAGAATGTTCTCTTGCAGATTGGAAATAGTTCTTTTGTCAAATTGGTTAAACCATGGGTACTACATTCCCAAGTTTTTTTCCCTGAATTTTCTGATATTCTTAATGCTCTTGTTTCTGTCACTCTATATGTGTTTGTGTTTGGTCATAATGAAGCACACATTTTTTATAAGACATAACTTTGACGATTCTACTTTAACCTGTGAAATTTAATAATTTCCGATTTGTGATTTTACGTTGGTCGGAGGTCTAGTTTCTACTCAATATAGAGGTAAGAACTCTTTATATAACAAGCGCGTCCCATTGCCCATTAATAGGCTTATTTATTTCTTCAAAACTAGTTAACCAAAGATAAAGATTTATAGCGTTGAGTAAAATTTCGTTAACCAAACAAACCAACCAAACGAAACCCATTTCAGAAGTTTAGTTCGGTGTTACTTCCGTTTGGTTGCAATTTGCTTGAAATCGAAAGCCAATTAAAAATAGTTGTCGGTTTTTGGATAAACTAATCAAATCAAATAAATTAATAAATATGAAGAATTATATTTGCATTTTTGGATAAACTAATCAAATCAAATAAATTAATAAATATGAAGAATTATATTTGCATCACCTTCTCCACTTTTTTTCTTTATTTTAATTGTCCCTTTATGGACCTTTACTCATTATATTATATAACAAAGATAGTTAAATCTGTTAAAATTTTATCACAAAAAAGGGTGCAACCTTTTACACCTAACCTTTTTGAAAAATTATAAGCCATATCTTTTCCATAAGAGCACTCATTTTAAAGGGAGTATTTTTTATAAATTGAACACCTAGTAAGAGTGACATCGTACCTAATCACCAAGTGGTGAGTACCAAAAATACTAAAAAATTGGTCACCAATGGGTATGAACTAACATTGTGTGTGTATATATATATATATAACATATTAACTCACATTTACTATTACTATATATATATATATATAGTTGCAATAACAGATAGATTGAAAAGGGTGTAACCCTTTAAATAGAACCTTCTATTAGAATTAAAAGTTAAGGAAGGCATCATTTCCATATAAGAATAGACACCAAAAATAGACACCGAAAAGTACATCTATTCAAGGGATTAAAAAAATTGATTTCAAAGAGTGTGAGGTTACATTTAGTACATAATAATAATAAAAGATTATGGCCAAAAAAATTCACTAAATGGCCATGTATCTGCAGTATAATATTGTGAGTACATACATTGTGGAAATTGTGAGCAAGTTAATTTTCTAAGGAGTATGAATCTAGCTGTATGATAGAATGTGAAGTTACCAAATATTAGGTAGCTTTTAGCTTTACATATTCTCGTACGGTGAATGGATATATTTTGGTGTCAATATATACTCGTAGTTTTTCATTCAAAACATGCTAACGAATCCTTGTGCTTGGCTAAATAGAGTTCTACACCACCAGGTTACCTGTATCTTGCATCAAATCACCGTCCAGCCGAATGAAAACCTTTCAAGTTTTCTTTTGTGTTTTTGTGGCATTCTTGCTGCTCTCATTATCTGGTAAATATATATACTTCTCTATATTAAATGTATAGATTGCGATTATGTTTCATCTTTTTTTTAATATAAATATAATAATGTCAAGACACGTTTAACATGAACTATATATCTAATTTGTTTGGCATTGGGCAGTGGAGATGAGAGTTGTGAAGCCGGCTGAGAGTTGTTCAGTGGCATTATCCCCAGTCAGTCAGGAATGTGACATAGCCAGGTGCAAGTCTGAATGTACCAAGCAACATCCTGATGGTGAAGGTATTTGTCTGACAATTGGACATGATGGAGTGTCTTGTGTTTGCCAGTATCCTTGCTAGCTGCTCATGAACCACATTGAATAGATTGGGAGATCTAGAAATAATGTTTTATCTCCTTGAAGGCAATATACATGTTTTAGGAGGGAAGTTTTGCTTTGGAATAATCAATGGTTCTTAATAATTGAGTGTATGGAAAGTATTGTCTTCATGGATTGAAGTAGAGTTAATTTTGTTATTGTCAGCGTGGCTACTTTTCTTAAATCAAGTCCGTACTTATATCATCACAATTGAACGCAAATTAATTATATTATTAATAGCCTATAATATCACCTGTAATAACATTATATTTCTTTCTCTTGCTCCCATAGCAAACTGACAACAAACTAATGTTGGCACCTCGTAGTTTAGTATAATCTTCTCTCCCCTTAGATAAGTGGAAAAAGCCAAAACCAGCTTCGGGTTTTCTTTTGATTATCAGATAGTATTTTGGGCAATTATCCATTTTCCGGGTCGATTATATATGAGTTTAGATTGGGGACCTTGAATTTATAACTTTATTAACAATCAAAAATTGATCGATTTGTTTTAAGTAAATTCAAAATAGTTTCCCTTCTTTACATCTTTATTCACGAAAGAACAAATGAATGAATAAATATATTGGACGACAAAAAACTAAACATAATCTGTCAACGAGCATGTTAAGTCTCCTACTCTTAAGACAATTGAGTGCATTCAGCAGGGAGGCCTTGAGGGAACCTCTTCACATCAGTGCAGTAGTTGTAGATCATATAGTTCTTCTGTAGCCAACTCATCCTCTCTTGGCTTGTCATATCCAATCCGTGTTTCAAGCATGAACTGCCCGACGATGTTGGAGTGGGAGAGGAACCACAGGATGACCTTCCAGAAGACCAAATACAAGCATTGGCATTGTAGTTTCTGTAAGAAGCTGTGAACGCAGCAAAGCTCCAATCGGTCTTTACCAGCCCTCCCCTGGTTGCCCAATTACTGCATTCCATAGAGTGGAGTAGAGCCTCATGGGCTGGTTCTTGAGGAATTGCACGCCAATTGACTCCTGGTTCTTGAATTCTCTGATAGGAGTTCCATCCACCGAGAAGCTACAACCAGAGTGACAATCAAACATGTGAGAAACGAATGCATTGTTGCATAGGAAAGCACATTGGAATGGAATGGGAAAAGAGAGATGCTTACATAATACGTTGAGGATTCCACAAGATGGAAAGTGTGGAATTCAGCAGTTGGGTCGAACCAGAGATGGAACTGCTGCTCCATGTTTCCCTTTCCCTGTGTAAAGACATTGGTGTGTAGAGTTTAAGGATCCCCGCAAATCGACCGATGGTGGTGTATTCTTCGCAGGAAAACAATCATGCCAATTCAAAAAGAACAAGTAGAAAACACAACAAATTACAACCCTCGACGCCAATCACAAATTGCAAAAGGGTTGAAAAGATAGAAGCCAACAAAAACCCAGAACGCCTACAAGGATGATCTCCCTAGTCACAACTCAAGTCTCACACCCACCCAACAAAGCCATCTTGTTGATATTTTAGGTCGACACCAACGCCCAGTCTGGTCTAGTTGCACTATAATATGGCTTGCTATATATGTACATTCCATTAGAGACGACAATATCATGAACACAGAGCGTGTGATCTTGTCTATGAATGTGAACTTGAAGACATTTGAAACTAGAGGCATAGGTACATGGTATAATACTAAATGCCAAAGAGAAATGGACACCATGCTTCGCCAATATTCTTCGCTCTACATCTGAACTCGTGCGAAGGATTATAGCAAGTCTCAATCTCTGGACTCCAGTTCACGTGATATTGGCCAAGCATGGGAGGTTATAATTTGTAAGTTGATCATGCCTAGCTTTTGGTTATTTTTTTACTACAAAAAAAAAAGGTTTTGCTCATGCTTTACAAAAATAAGTTAAACATTTTCTCTACCTTAATTTTTATAGTGGAAAAAAATCTACATTTCTTTCTACATTTGGAGATTTTTTAAGATGTGTTAATTATCAAATTATTCTTCACTCAAAAAAGCATGGAGAAACTTTTTCACTTTTTAAAAATGGATGATATTTTTTAGTGGAGAAAAGTTAAAATTTTATTATATGCTCACCTTTGAAAGTCAATTATCTCGGCTCGACTCGTCAATTAACCAGCTCATCTCGTATCTGAAACCGATTGAGACGAGCTCTTATATTGCCTGGGAGTTGAGCTTTACTGTCTCACACTCAAGCTTGCAATTAAAAAGCCATTGGCTCCTCAATTGTGGAGCCCACCTTTCATTGGAAAAGCTCAAGCTGTTGGACTCTCCATATAATTTATTATTTTTTTGAAAAAATTCAAGGTGATTGAGCCATTGAACTCAGCCAAGCTCTGCTCGGCGTTACTTTGAGCTTTAGCTAGCTGAGCATAAGCTCGGCTTGGCTCGACAAAAATTTGAGCGAGCCGGCTCATCTGCCGTGGCTAAGGTCAAGATATAAATCGCTTCACATTAGCACTCTTCGGACAATTTGAGCTTGACATTAACAAGGTCACCTTGGCTTTTGACGGAACGGGCCTAGCAATTTAGAAAGTGATGATTAAAAGAATGTAAATTAAATTATTTGGAGCTATGAGAAGGGGTCTAGGCATTAATTACTTGGCGAAATGGAATGGTATCCAACACTCCTCCTAAGAAAAAACTACTATAGACATATATATAAATAATAAGGGGAGCCTTCAAAAGTTGAACTCACAAAAATATGCTGAGAATATTAACTATTGAAAATCTTAATAATTTGAGTTAATTATTTCCACCGCACACAAAAGAAAATAAATTTTAACTTCTTGCAACAACCGCAAAATCACTAAGATTATTAATTTCATCATGAGGAAATATCAATAGAATTAAACAATATGGTATTAGAGTTATAGTTGGACATGAGTACTCATGAGATATGTTGGAGGCTGTAAGAGTTGAGGAATCAATATGTTAAGATATTGAAATATTCATTTGATCTATTTCCAACAAATAGATGAGTAGATGTGTAGAGCATGTGAAAAGCTACCTTCATAGAAGGCAAATATGCTCTTAGAGATGAAGTTAATTAAGAAGCCAACTAATTTTAAGTTCGATTGACAAGGAATATAATATAAGCCTTGGGTGCATGCCAAAATAATTAGCCATGTTTGTAGACGACCTATCTCACATAGCACTCAGTACTCACCACTCATCACTTAATCTCAATATTAATACGGGACTAAGATTGGAAACAGTATAAACCCACGATCCATACTATATAGGCTTGCAACAAAATATTGAATTGACGATGAAGTGGGACTAAAGTTTGTTAGTCAAGGCAACAAGCTCGAAGACATCTAAAAATGCCCCAAATGATAGTTGAGGATTTTTTCCTGCAAATGCCCTCATCATAATACTTGGATGGGAAATTTAATCTACAATTGTCATTTTCGTGCTAGATTATTTAATAATCATTAGGTGACCCATGTATGATTAAATGGACAGGTCAATTAAAAGGGTCCAATTATGATGTCCTTTTAGACATTAAATTAATTAGAATCAGTTACTTTTTTTAAATAACCAACCTTTCATTTTTCTTTAAAATTAACTATCATCTCTTTCCATCAAAAAAACACTGGCATGTTCTACTTTGGGCTAGATCGTTACATATGATATTAGAGCTACCAAGTTTTGTATTTAATAATGGGCTTAAGTATAGACATTGGTTAAGCTACTGATTATGGGCAAAAGAAGTCATCTGGGCTAGAGCTAGAAATGGGCTAAGTATAAAAATTATGAGGGAAAAATTTCCTAAAGTATGTGAATTTCCCCAATTTAATCTTATATTTAATACCTAATGTGGTAAGATCCTATTTATAAGTAAGAATGTAGTATAGATCGTTAACTTAGTTAAATACTTTTGAAGAGATAATTTAAATCTATTATGTTGCACTTTGGGCTATGTCATTACAAAACAAAGAGCTATAGTTGGCAAATAGTAACCCATATCTATAACCTGTTTATACAACTTAAGATATCCCTGATATTCTCCACATGAACCTCCATTAGTACTTTTAATACATAATCCCTTCTTAGGTTTCTAATAGGCTTCCCATTGAACCCAAGACGGTACAACTAAAAATGACTAACAAAGGCGAGGTTCTTTTTTTCTACTTTGGCAGGGATTTTCGGAAAAATATGTTCTCTAATTTTTTAATCGAAATCAAAATATGAATCAAGGTATGCGTTTACATTATTTATTTATACTCTTTAAACAATTTCTAGATCTTAGAATCAATTTCTTGTACAGTTTTAATAGAAATTGAATTACAGGAAAATTCTTTAAAATTGTAAAATTTCTAACTATTGGTATGAGAGCAAACTACCATAGAATTGCTTAAGCATAATTATTATGAACAATGATTACAAAATTTTGTGGTTTTTATTTTTGATTGAGGTACAGTTAAAAAAAGCCCGGTAAAAAGGTGGCTAGTACCTGACTGCCCATCATGCTGGTGAGGGCGGCCATGGTCATAGGTAGTGACCACACGAGATGAAGGTGTGGCCAGCACCTAGCTACCCATACAAAGAACAGACAGGGAGGCCAACGGCCAGGCTGGCCGCCCTTGAAAGGGAGAAGAAGGGCGGCCAAGTGCTGGCCGCCCATAGAGGAGAAAGGCGGCCAGCAATTGGCTGCCCCATGACCGTAAAGACGAAAAAAAGGAAATAAATAAATAGTAAAAAAATAATTATAAATGCATAAAGGTTGATAAATGTATATGTGTGTGTGTGTGTGTGTGTATATATATGTGTGTGTGATGTGTGTGTTCATCATTATTGTCATATTGATATGCATTTTAAGGTGATTTAAATTTGATTTACATTAAAGTTATATTATATGTATGAAAGTTACACGTGTAAAAGTTTATCAGTTAAATATATATTGAATAGATAAGCTAATTAGTCACCAAAGTTGTTTGACTTGAAACGATTAAAATAAATATTTAATTATGTACATGTAAAAGTTTATGAGTGAAATATTTATTTTATAGATAAGACAATTAGTCATCAAAGCAGTTTGACTTAGAACGATTAAAATAAATATTTAATTGTGTATTTTATGTGTCCATGTTTATGTGATGCAGTTAATTAATATAAAATATTTGAGTTGAACAATTGAGATCATTAATTATAATACTATGAGGTCACACAAAGGTGGATCATTGCTTATAGTTAATTATATTAAAAAAGATATATTGACATACTTAATTAATGTGGTTGTATATCCAAATATAGCATGCATGTTGACTTAAGTATGATTGATTATTTGTTAATGTATATATATTTTTTATGACATTAATATTGGTTAAATTTGTGTTTAGGTATCACCCAGAGGTGCAATTAAATACATTATTAAGTTCATTGATAATTCAAATCCTTTTAGTTTACTCAAAGTATTAAAGTGTGTGCATCTGTATTGTTTTTTGTAGTATCTTTTAATTTGTTTGCAATGGGTAATGCTATGGTTAAGTTCAATGGGATGAATTGTGCTGATTGGTATAAACAAATCCAATTTAAACTGGATGTTATAAAATTGGACTTTCTGAAAAGCCCACAACCATTACTGGGACTAGTATAGATGCTGACAAGTCTTATCTTGAGGCTTATGAGTGGCCTAACAGGCTTTGTTTGAACTTAATGAGGATGACTATGGTTGAAAATATTAAGCCATCAATGTCCAAGATGGACAATGGAAAGGAATTTACTACTAACAATTTCTTTGAGAGAACTCTCATGAGCGAACTGACTACTAAGAAATTTAATTGGTCACATCCCATTCATAATCATGTAACTAGAATGGTAAATTGGACAGAAAAGTACATATTTTGTTTCTGTATGTTTTGAATCAATTCTTATTGAAGTGCCCAATAATACTTGGTGGTTAGATTTTGCTGCCACTATTCACATGTCTCGTTATATAGGGATTTCTTTTGATCCAACCCATAAATGAAACTGAACAGATCTTGTATATGGGGAATTGAATGAATGTAGGAATTGAGGGAATTGAAACGTATAGATTGATTTTAGATACTAGATATTGTCTGGAATTAGAAAAGTGTGTGTGTTCCCAATTGTGCTAGGAATTTAATTTCTATTGGAAAATTGGATGATTTAGGTTCTAATTTTAACATTAGAAATAATGTTTTTTCATTATATAAAAAATATATATTATGGTTTTGGTAATTTAGTTGATGTTTTGTATCGTTTAATCTTGATACTGGTTTTATTGAATCTTTGTTTAATTTTATGCATGGTTTTGGATTTAAACGTAGTACACAAAATAAAAATTTTGCTTTCTATTGGCAACAAAGATTAGGGCATATATTAAGGGAAAGAATAATGATGTGAGTGAAAGGTGAAATCCTACCTCAACTGGATTTTATTTATTATGATTTCTGTATGAATTCCATTAAAAGTAAACACACAAAACACACATCAAAACATCCATCCATAAGAAGTAGTGAACCACTTGAATTGATACGCACATATATATGGTCTATTTAATACTCCATCTTAGAATACGGAAAAATAATTTATCACTTTTATTAATGATTTATCACAGTATTGTTACTTGTATTTGCTAAATGAAAAGTCTCAATGAGTAGATATCCTAGAGATATTTATAAATGAGGTAGAAAGACAGCTAGACATGAAAGTGAAAGTTGTGAGATCTGATAGATATGATGAATATTATGACAAATTTGATGAAAGTGGACAATGTCAAGGTCTATTTGCAAAGTTCCTTGAAAGTAGAAGCATATGTGCATAGTATATAATGTCTGGTACACCTTATCAAAATGGTATCGCTGAAAAGCGAAATCGTACTCTTATTGACATGGTTGGGAGTATGTTAAGTTGTAATATCGTACCTTTATTATTGTGGATACATGCATTAAAAACTGTTGCTTAATAAAGTTTCTAGGAAGGCAACTCGTAAGACTCATTCTTAATTGTGAACTGAGGGAAACCTAGTTTAAAACATCTTCCTATATGAGGTGCTCAGTAGAAGTGAGGGCATATTATCCACATGAATAGAAATTTGATGCGAGGACCATTCATAATTATTTTATCGGTTATCCTGAAAAGTCAAAAGAGTATAGATTTTACTATCCTAATCATAATATAACAAAAATTGCATTTGGTAATGCTTGTTTCATTGAGAATGGTTGACTTAGTAGGAGTGGGGAACACTACTGCAAAAAATGGCAAATGCATCAGCTAATTGCGGTGTGTTTTTAATTTGTTGCATATATAAAAAGTATATGCCACAAATTTCTTCGTTGTCGCATATGTACAAAATATATGCAGCAATTGTTTTAGTTGTCGCATATGCTATAACATACAAGTATATATACATTTTATACTATCAACTTGATATTATTGCAAGTTATTTTTAGACCAGTAATTAAACTTATTTGATTACTAATTGATTTCCTGTATCTATGTAGATATGTCACTGTGGCAGTGGTTGGCATATGCGAACTGGTCGGAGGGCTCATGGCGGGAGATTTGTGCTTTGGTGTTTGATGTGTCGCTTATATGATTAGACTTGTGTATTTGTGGAATTGACTTATGAGGTTTAGAATTATGTTGACTTTATTTTTGAGGGCATGTACCCTAAATTGCTTATAAACTATGTATGATTTTGGATTGAATCTATATGATGATAGATTGCGTATGAGTGTGCTTTTATTATTTTATTATTATCATCGCCATGGAGATTATTAACTTTAGGGCAATTCTAACAATCATATACATGATGTGTAAGCTTTGAAGTCTTGAAAAATGGCGAGAGGACTTAAGGTCCATTAAACGTATTGCTGTTGTTTGTGTGTGTGATAAAGAAATGTGGAGTGGAAGAGCTTACAGTTCACATTATTTGAAGAGTCTACATGAAGACCAAGTGTCCAGGTATGATGTCCTAAGAGTTGACGATGCCTCTATGTTTGCTATTAATTACAGGGTATGTGGAATAGGTAACCACAACCCATTATTATTTTTACTGCAAGATCAACATTATCTAAGAATAAAGATACCTAACTCAAAGGTCGAAGCTAAGTATAAGAATCGGATCATGCACGTGCATTATGAAAAGCTCAACATTTTGACATCATTTGGGGCGTTGCCTTAGTGTAATTCAGAGTGATCGTCGTATTTGTAAAGTCACCCTTTTAGTTGCATGGGAGGTGCTGCTTCTCTCGTGACTCAAAGTGCATATATTGTAAGCATTGATTGTAATAGCATTCATATAATAGTATGATCACCATGAGTTGTATAAAATCCAATGAAGTGTTTGTTTGAAGCCTTCTTTAGGGTTAAGATCTACTTCTGTAAAATTTATACGCGGTAATTCAACGAATAGTTTTCTGAATTCTAATAGTACGATTCAGTTGAGTTTGGGCTGAATTGGGGTATTACGGTACGAGTAACACCATACTTTATCACCAAGTAGTGTGCGTACCAAAGATACCAAAAAATGGTCACCAATAGGTAGTAGCAATTTACCTCACACTTAGTACATACTAACAAATAATAGATAGATAGAAATAGTTGCAACCCTTTAAAAATAACTTTTTGAATAATTAAAAGATAAGGAATGCACCATTTTCATAAGTGCACCCTGCACCTTTTATAATGAGACACATCTATGGGAGAAATATTGTACTTAATCACCAAGTAGTGTAAATATTAAAAGATACCAAACAAATGGTTACCAATAGATATGAACTCAAAGAATTTAGTATATAGTAATAGCAATAGGTAGATATGGTCACGAATGGATAAAAAAATAGTCACTAGTCAGTGTGAGTTCATAATTAGTATTTGGGCACATCTCTTTGTTTGGCACAAAACAAGACACTAAATAGTACATCTATTGTGGACACGCCACCAAGTACATCTATTAAAGGGTGGGTGCATCTATTGTGGATACAAAAATATGACCCAAAGAGTACATCTATTCGCTGATACAGAAAATGGACTTTAAAGCGCGTGAGGTTACATTTAAAACATGGCAATAGTAGATTTTGTTCCGAAAGCATTTATCTCTAAATCGCCATGTATATGCAAATTCAAAGAATATAATATTGTAACTACATACGTTGTGGAAATTGTGACCGAGTTAATCTTCAATACAGAGTATGAATATAGCTATATGATAGAATGTGAAGTTACCAAATATCAATTCAAGCAGCTCTTAGTTTTACATATTCTCATATGCTGAATGAATATAGGTTAATAGTGGCACCCTTTTAGTGTCAATATATATTTCACAATTTTACGTTCAAAACATGCTAACGAATCCTTGTGCTTGGCTAAATAAAGTTTTACAACACCAGGTTACCAGTATATTCATCAAATCCATGTCAAGCCAAACGAAAACCTGTCAAGTTTTCTTTTCTGTTTTTGTACCCTCCTTGTTGCTCTCATCACCGGGTAAATATATTTATACTTCTCTATATTAATTGAACAGATACGTTTATGTTTCATCTTTTTTTATAATAATGACAGGACATGCTTAACATGAACGCCTCCTCATAGAGGGGGTTGCAATGACCAGGCCTAGGTGATTATTTACTAAAAACATACGTACATAAAGCTGTCACAAAATCGTAGGACCACGTATGGGGGCCAATGCTTGCCTAATGCTGAAAGGTCAAGGCCCTCATGCAAATCATAGTGCTGGAGATTATCTTAAAATCAATTCAGAATGCTTCGCCACTTATTCTATTAGTAATTTTAAACCAAGTGTTCAGGCTCAATTGCTACATAGAAATCATTTCAACTAGGTGTGGAGCTTTGATGTCCCACATCGGTTCAACTTAATTGCTCACAGGCCAAAAGCTAATTATATACACCTGCTAGCGTCTAACCAGGATATTCTGTAGCCCTCATCACCTAGCCATGGAGCCCCCCACCCTCTTGCCGTGAAGACGGAGCTTATTGTTGCTATCTTGTAGACTGGGAAGATGAGTTGCCCCCTTGCCGCCTCGTCACCTTGCGGCAACAGATCTATCAAAAATGTGAGTTTTTTATCTTTGGCAGGTAAAAACAGGGGTTGAGTTGAGTTGAAAGCAACCGTAGAGAGTTGATTTCATGGCTATTTTCCAACCATTACTGGTTGTTCCCAACACCGCCGTGGTGTCCATAGAAAAGCATCTTCAGGTCTGGGTGGAGTTCCACGGGAGTCCGTCGCCGCCATTGCCGGGAAAAATTAGAAAGTTGATATGGAGTAGTGAAGCAAAAGTGTAGAAAAGCGACCAACTTTTGGCCCTCCGTCATCTCTGGCCACACTGAGAGTTCCACCAGTCTCCCTTCAATACCATCAATAAACCAAAGTCAAGATCCGTCACCAGAAGAGACACCAGTTGCCAAAAAATGACCCAAAAGTGGCCCACCGAAGCTCTGCAGAACCTGCATGCTATCATCTTTCCAGCCTCTGCCCGACTGGTCGGAGCCACCACTGACCATGGGATTATCACAAGACACTCATAGGTCTGGGATCTAACAGTTTGGGCAATCTTCCCTTGTCGTCATCGCCGGAAAAGTCGCTGCCAGAGCCCCAAAGCCACCATTGCATTATGCCTAAGCGGGTCTGGCTAGCCCAATTAGTGAACCGAGTTCACTTGCCTATCCAGATCTGCAAAAATATCCAGCTGTGCCCATGAACTGATTAGCCCGGACCCGTGACCATGCCCAATGACCCATCCACGACCTAGATTTGAATTGGCACATCGTACACCACCAGTAGACCGGCGCACGCAAAGAGAAGAGAGCCTGCACATGCCACCTGGCCCGGTCCAACATTTATTTGTTTTGAACCAAACGAAAGTGCTCTGGTTCAGTCCATTAGAAATCTGAAAATAATTTGAAGGCCCTTAGACTTCGGATCAAGGCGAAACATGCTACCCCTCCATTTTTGGACGTTCCAAATGCAGTGGTGAGGTTATTTTGAGGATTTAAAGATTAGAAAGGGACAAATTAGGGTATTAGAGTTGAAGATCTCAAAGGTGAATTTATTTAAAGGCTATAAAATTTACTATTTTGTGTAAAGTATAAAATCATTGGAGAAATAGTGGATTGTGAGTACTAATCTCATCGTGGATTGATTTAGGGATTCATGTTGAAACCTAAGGAACCACGTAAAAATTCCTTTGTGTATTATTCTTTGTTTATGACATTTTATTATTATTGCACGCTTTCTTTAAGCGACAAGGTTGCCTCGGTTCCACCAAACCCTCTAACCTAGCCCAAATCAAAGACACACTCCGTAGGGGATGACATCCCACGCCCGAATATAATTTAACAACTCCACTGGAGACCGTTGAGAGTTAGCAGTGCCCGTTTGAAGAATAGTGGGTACAAAAAGATGGCCCCTAAGTCAAGGAATTTAGCAAGATAAAAGGGGCTAGTGAAGGAGAACCTTCCACTGCACTTACAACAAATCAACCTGAAGCACAAGTACAATCCACCTCAAATGTGGGTGGGCCATCCGTCTTGCAAAATGAAAATAAGAACTCGAACGAACAACTTCGAGAACGAATTAGACAACTTGAAGTGGCACTTGACGATACACTCACCTTAAATAGGCGAGCCTCTGTCGCAATGGGAAGCGCATCCAAAAGAGAAGATGCCAATCCCCGGAAACCAGCAAAGTCTAGAAAAAATGGATCACCCAGCTAGCCAACTGATAACAAGCATTCTTATGGCACCAAAATGGATCACCCAGCTAGCCAACTGATAACAAGCATTGCTAGCCAACTGATAAGTATTCTTAAGGCACCAAAACGGATCACCCAGCTAGCCAACTGATAACAAACATTGCTGGCCAATTGATAACAAGCATTCTTACGGCACCAAAACGGATCACCCAACTAGCCAACTGATAACAAGCATTCTTATGGCAAGAAAGGCTGTTGGTGACCACCCCAACAAGCATGGATTTGTCAAACACCCCTTCTTACGGCACCACACGAAAGGCCATTGGCGACCACCCCAACAAGCATGGATTTGTCAAACACCCCTTAGGTAGATAACATGCTTTCTAATGTCTCGGGATGTAACGACCTACCCGTTCTGATCCACAAGCCAAGTGTTACTATATGAAACTAAGTGTCCATTAAATTAATTTTCTATTAATTTTAAATATTTTAAATAAACTCTTGACAAATAAGTTAATATAATAAATGCTCGGAATAATCTAAGTCCCATAAACCAAACCAAAATCCCATTGCCATGCAAACAATCTCAAGAAAAAAATAGTCCAATAATAGAGTCCTCCAATTGTCCCGACTCTACCCACCCTTCCATGTTCATACCTCGGAGGCAATTCAGCGTTAGTGATAAAAATATTAAGTCGTATAATTACGAGAAATAATTAATATATTCCAAAACATCTAAATTACTTTCTTTAGTGATTATGAGCTTATGCTCAACACTTAATATGCTGGGAGGGGCGGCCACCCCATCCAGCGACAATCCCACGTATGAGCACACACGCTACGTGGCCCTCGGCCTGTTGTTACCGATATTTATCATTGACTTACCCTATCGGTATCACAAGTGCATAATGAGCATCTTGTGCCACTACGCCTTGTCACCCTTACGGCATCATGGGGGCAGGTATTTAATCTTTCAAGGGGTGCTGTCCTGTGTCGAACTGAGTCAATTCATTGACCTCGGTTGTGCTTAGTGCATGGTGGTCGAATGTGAGCTCAAGCCGACCAAGACTCCCACATAGTAATTTTTAAGGGTGTTGCCCTATGTCAGATTGAACCAATTGTTTAACCCTGGTTGCGCTCGGTGCATGGTGATCGAATGTGGACTCAGGCCAACCAAGATTCCCAAATCGAAATATATAACATTTCAAGTAATTATATGAACCTGGAATTGTGATGAGGCATTCGCAAGTACAACACATGCTAATATGAATGTAATTTCTCTAAAGCCAAATGTGCTCACAAGCTATCTAGAAGATGTTTTATATAACATCAGAACTCTCCTTTATATCGAAGAATATGTGTGGAATTCAATAAGTCATTATATTAAATTTTATTAATATGTGTGGAATTTAAGAAGTCACTGCATTAAATTTTATAGAAAAAACATAATCACAAATAATTATATTAAATACCAACAATTAGTTTGATAATGAAAAGTCAAAAACTTATTATTTACTTAATGTGAATGAATGTTAAATTGCACTCATAACTCCCAATCCCAAAAATTCAATAAACAAAATTTATTTAAAATCATTAATAAATATCATTGTATCGATATGATAAAGGTCAATATTGATTTTTAAGAATACTATCTAGTTAAATATTAGTTATAGTTTGTTCTTAAGATTTATAAAACCCTAAATAAAATAACCAAATTATTTTTTTCAGGGTTTTACAATCTCCCCAGCTTGGGAATTTTCATCCTCGAAAATATAATAACGGAGAAAAATTGGGGATTTACAATTTCCCTAGCTTGGGAATTTTCATCGTTCAAAATATAATAGGGTCATGAGGCGAAAATTTGTTTTTTCCTTCTTTTTTTCTTTTCTTAATTTAAGCATTGCCACTCATATGCATAGCTAAAGTGGGGCACACTGTCCCATGGCATGGTTATCCATATAGCATAGGTGTCCCATACTACCTAGATAACACCTCTGATTGTAAAGGTGTCCCATATACACTCATTGGCTTAAGCGTCACGTGCACCTAGCATGACACATAAGTGGCACACCCATAATTGTTTACCATCTAAAATAATGAAAATTAATTCTGTAAAAAAATGATCAATTTGTATATAAAAGAAATTTTACCCTTGGGATAGTGGACTCTTAGACTTTCAACAAGGTAATGATTGATTTACATGGTTCCGTGGGAAACACAACTCTGATACCACCTATAACGACCCGCCCGTTCCGAGCCACGAACCAAGTGTTACTATATGAAACTAAGTGTCTCATAAATTAATGTTCCACTAATTTTAAATATTTTAAATAAACTCTTGACAAAAAAGTTAATATAATAAATGCTCAGAATAATCTAAGTCCCATGAACCGAACCAAAATCCCACTGCCATGCAAACAATCTCGAGAAAAGAATAGTCCAATAATAGAGTCCTCTAGTTGTCCCGACTCTACCCATCCTTCCATGGTCATACCTGGAGAGGCAATTCCCCGTTAATGATAAAAACACTAAGTGGTATAATTACGAGAAACAATTAATATATTCCAAAACATCTGAATTATGTCTTTTAGTGATTATGAGCTTATGTTGAGCTCTTAATATGCTGGGAGGGCGGCCACCCCATCCAGCGACAATCCCATGTATGCGCACACACGCTACGTGGCCCTCGGCCTGTAGTTACCGATATTTGTCATTGACTCACCCTCTCAGTATCACAAGTGCATAATGAGCCATCTTGCGCTGCTGCGTCCTGTCACCCCTTTTGGCATGGGGGCAGGTATTTAATCTTTCAGGGGCTGCTGCCTTCTGTCGAACTGAGTCAATTCATTGACCCCAGTTGCGCTCAGCGTATGGTGGTCGAATGTGAGCTCATGCTGACCAAGACTCCCGCATAGTAATTTTTAAGGGTGCTGCCCCTTGTTAGACTGAGCCAATTCTTTGACCCTGGTTGAGCTAAGCGCATGGTGATCGAATGTGGACTCAGGCCGACCAAGACTCTCAAATCGAAATAAATAACATTTCAAGTAATTATACCAACCTAGAATTGTGATGAGGCATTCACAACTACGACACATGATCCTAATATGAATGTAATTTCTCTAAAGCCAAATGTGCTCACAAGCTATCTAGAGGATGTTTCATATAACATCATAACTCTCCTTTATATAGAAGAATATGTGTGAAATTCAATAAGTCATTATATTAAATTTTATTAATATGTGTGGAATTTAAGAAGTCACTACATTAAATTTTATAGAAAAGAACATAATCGCAAGTAATTATATTAAATGCCAACAATTAGTTTGATAATGAAAAGTCAGAAACTTATTATTTACTTAATGTGAATGAATGTTAAATTGCACTCATAACTCCCAATCCCAAAAATTCAATAAACAAAATTTATTTAAAATCATTAATAAATATCATTGTACCGATATGATAAAGGTCAATATTGATTTTTAAGAATACTATCTAGTTAAATATTATTTATGGTTTGTTCTTAAGATTTGCAAAACCCTAAATAAAATAATCTAATTATTTTTTTCAGGGTTTTACACGAGATCAATGTCACAAGCGTCCCAGTTGATGATTTGTACGCAACACTATCCAGCCACCATACCTATACCCATGGTATGACCCTGTTGTCCCCCAATCTTCAGTTTCTATTGCGTTTCCCTTGCCAATCACCACCACGGTGTCCATCTCAAGGGCGCTACCTTTAATGTCAATGGTTTAACTATCAGTTCCTGCCATGGCATCTCTGCTACCAGTTAGTTATCCTCCATAAGCTACCCTACAGTGGTTCCAGTAGTGTTAGTTTCACTAATTGTGTGGGCTCAAGAAGCCCGTTTTAACGAGTTGAAAACTGCAATGGACACACAAGCTACATTGATTGTTGCGTTGTTAGTGCATAAGGACAAAGAACCAAGCGAAGCAGTAAAGCATCTCCGTCCCTTAGCCGATGAAGTTTACACAGAAAATTTGGTAGAGAAGTACAAATGCCCAACCTTCAAGAAGTTCGACGGAGACAGCAATCCTAGAGATCACATTACAATCTTTGAGATGAGTGTGGAACAATTGCAACAAATAAGACGCTAAAGTTACAGCAATTTCTTACATCCCTCAGTGGCAATGCCTTAAGATGGTTCAATAACTGTCCTCCTAGATCGAGGGATAAGTTTATTGAACAACCATCCTCCCAATCATGATAGAACACTTACAATAGTATCGGAGAGAACTAGGTGAGTAGTTTGCAACATATGTGAAGAGGTTTAGAAGCATAACTTCACAGATGAAAGAGACCACTGACATCAAGGAGCTTGTAAAGATTTGTGTAATGAATGTCGGATCGGCTATTTGGTTCCTAAGTTGTGCGCAATGCAACACTTTTGAACAACTCTTTGAAAGGGTGTTGATCTTTGGAGAACTTGGAAAGATTTCTACTTCCTTTCATGGTTGGATTTAGTGGCTACAATCAGATTCACAGGACAGCCGAAGATGAAGAAAAGATAGCTTTCTACACGCCTGTTGGAATCTATTGTTTTATGGTAATGTCATTTGGTCTGAAGAATGCAGGGGCTACTTACCAACAGGCGATGCAATATATGTTGACGACATAATTGTGACATCAAAAGTAAGAAGTGATCAGTGCAAGGTGTTACAGAAGGCATTTCACCGGTGTAGAGTTAATAACTTAAAGTTGAATCCACAAAAATGTTCTTTTGGTGTTTCGTCCAGGCAATTTCTTGGATTTTTGGTGCATGAGCGAGGAATTCAAGTTGACCATACCAAAATTCAAGCTATTAGAGATATAAGTCCACCTAAATTATTGTGTCAATTGGAAAGCTTCTTAGGAAAGATCAATTACATTCGGAGGTTTATCCCAGACTTGTCTTTAATGATTTTGCTGCTTACTCAATTGTTGAAGAAAGTTAACAAGTTTTAGTAGGTGGAAGCATGCGAACAAGTCTTTGAGGAGATAAAGAAAAGATTGTTGAAGCCTCCAACTTTACTTGCCCTAGTGCAAGACAGACCACTCATCCTACATATTTCTCACATAGAGGCAACACTCGCAGCTATTTTAGCCCAGTCGAACGACCTTGGGAGAGAACGACTTGTGTATTACTTAAGCAGAGCTATAAGTTTAATTGAACAGAGGTACACAAAGATTGAGAAAGCATGTTTAGCCTTAGGCTTTGATTTGTAAAAATTGCAACATTACTTTCTTACACATGAAGTGTATTTAGTGGTACATGACAACCTTGTTCAATAGTTACTCCAACAACTGGCCTTGTCAGGAAGAGTAGCAAGATGGCTTTGGAAGTTAATGGGGTTTGACATCAAGTGTGTCACGCAAAAAGCAGTGAAAGGTCAAGCAATTATTAAGCTACTCATCAACTATTCAAAGAACTAGTAAAGTGGACTTTGTATTTTGATGGAGTAGTCGTAGGAATGCAAGGAGCAGGACCCACCGGAGGAGTTGGAATTGTCCTAGTAGAGCCATCAGGGAAGATAAATTTACATGCTTATAATTTAGCATATTTTTGCACCAACAATAGCTTAGAATATGAAGCAATGTTGCTTGGATGGTTGCCTGCAAAGGATTTGAAAGTGGAATGCTTGCTAGTTTGAGGTGACTCATTATTGGTAATCCAACAAGTTATAGGGAATTTTGAAGTTAAGGAAGCACATTTGGTAGTATGCAAGGTATATTTGATGCAACTATTGAAGAATTTCAAAGAAGTGGTGTTTGAAAATATCTCTCGCTCTATAAATTGCATGACAGATGCACTCACCTTATTGGAATCAAAATTCATTGCTCAAGGATAAGTCATAGAGCCAATTATTTGGTTTGTTGGCCATGAAATACCTTCTGGTGCGGTCTTACTGTCAAGTGTGGTAGATGAACGCTTTGTACTAGAGGGGTTTGAGGAATAGTATAGAAATATTATCAACTTTTTGGCACGCAACGAACTACCCAGTGATCGATACAAGGCTCGTGAGGTGCAATGAATTGCTTCACGTCATCTCATTGAAGGGGAATTATTATATCGACATGGATTTGATGGAGTCTTACTACAGTGTTTGACAAAGGAAGAAAGTTTAAAGGCTATGAGAGACGCAAATAAAAGGACTTGTACAGAGCACCAAGGTGGAAGAAGGTTATATCACCTTTTGTTCCTAAATGAATTCTTTTGGCCAACAGACTATGTGAAGTGTTTCACTTAGCTTCACTTTTTAAAACATGGATTATTATTATATAGTTTGAATATTTTTTTCCTAGAATGCGGTTTAAATAGTTAAATGGGTATTCATTTAATAAATGGTCATGTTTGGTTTTATCTTAATAGTAAATGATCGGCTTTTGGTATTTGAAGTAGAAAATTAAATGATAAATAGTTGGGCTTGGTTCAGAAATTTAGTTTAAATGGTAGGTTTAACGAACCGAACCCAACCGATAGACACTCTATCTATTGGAAGAAGAAGAAGAAGAAGAAAAATTAATGGCTTGTACTTATGATCTTTAATTTAGACTAACTAATTTAAATAGACAACTTCGAGTCATACAAGATATATATGAGTTCATAATTACTATTTGGGTACATCTCTTCGCGGCGACAAAAATGGACAATAAAAAGTACATCTATTATAGACACCAAAAAATACATCTATTCAAGGTTGTGGATAAAAAAATTGACTTCAAAGGGTGTGAGGTTACATTTAGTACATAAAAATAATAAAAGATTATGGCCAAAAAACATCCTATGTATTTGCAGATTCAAAGAATATAATATTGTGAGTACATACATTGTGGAAATTGTGAGCAAGTTAATTTTCTACGGAGTATAAATCTAGCTGTATGATGGAATGTGACGTTACCAAATATCAAGTAGCTTTTAGCTTTACATATTCTCGTATGGTGAATGGATATATACGTTAATAGTAGCACCCTTTCGGTGTCAATATATACTCATAGTTTTTCGTTCTAAACATGCTAACGAATCCTTGTGCTTGGCTGAATAGAGTTTTACACCACCAGGTTACCTGTGTCTTGCATCAAATCCCTGTCAAGCCAAATGAAAACCTTTCAAGTTTTCTTATGTGTTTTTGTGGCAATCTTGCTGCTCTCAGTATCTGGTAAATATATGCACTTCTCTATATTAAATGTATAGATTGCGATTATGTTTCATCTTTTTTTTCATAGATATAATAATGTCAAGACACGTTTAACATGAACTATATATCTAATTTGTTTGGCATTGGGCAGTGGAGATGAGAGTTCTGAAGCCGGCTGAGAGTTGTTCAGTGGCATTATCCCCAGTAAGTCAGAAATGTGACATAGCCAGGTGCAAGTCTGAATGTACCAAGCAACATCAAGATGGTGAAGGTATTTGTCTGCCAATTGGACATGATGGAGTGTCTTGTGTTTGCAAGTATCCTTGCTAGCTGCTCATGAACCACATTGAATAAATTGGGAGATCTTGTAATAATGTTTTATCTCCTTGAAGGCAATATACATTTTTTAGGAGGGAAGTTTTGCTTTGGAATATGATCATTATTCTAATTATCAATGGTTCTTAATAATTGAGTTTATGGAAAGTATTGTCTGTCTGGATTGAAGTAGAGTTAATTTTGTTCTTGTCAGCGTGGTTACTTTTCTTAAACCAAGTCCGTACTTATATTATCACAATTAAACTCAAATTAATTATATTATTAGTAGCCTATAATATCACCTGTAATAACATTATAATTCTTTCTCTTGCTACCATAGCAAACTGACAACAAACTATGTGTTGGCACGTTGTAGTTTAGTATAATCTTCTCTCCCCTTAAATAAGTGGAAAAAGCCAAAAGCAGCTTCGGGTTTTCTTTTGATTATCAGATAGTAATTTGGGCAATTATCCACTTTCCGGCTCGTTTATATTTGAGTTTAGATGGGGGACCTTGAAATTGTAACATTATTAACAATCAAAAATTGATCGATTTGTTTTAAGTAAATTCAAATTAGTTTCCCTTCCTAATGTCTTTATTCACGAAAGAACAAATCAATGAATAACATATATTGGACGACAAAACACCATACATAATCTTTCCACGAGCATGTTCGGTCTCCTACTCTTAAGACAATTGAGTGCATTCAGCAGGGAGGCCTTGAGGGAACCTCTTCACATCAGTGCAGTAGTTGTAGATCATGTAGTTCTTCTGAACCCAACTCATCCTCTCTTGGCTTGTCGAATCCAATCCCTGGTTCAACCATGAACTGCCTGAGGATGTCAACCACAGGATGACCTTCCAGAAGACCCAATACAAGCATTGGCATTGTTGCTTCTGTAAGAAGCTGTGAACGGAGCGAAGCTCCATTCGGTCTTTACCAACCCTCCCCTGGTTTCCTAATCATCTGCATCCCAAACATGTACTCGTTCTTCGATTGGGAACCAGAGCCAGACGCCGTGTCGAGAGAGAGTGAGCAGATCCCCGCCATTGGATTTCCTGCCCCTGCCATCACCCCTTGTGATATCGACATCTTGGTAGAAATTACCAGCAGATGCAATATCCATCACCGAGCAAGTTAATGCGAAAGAAAACAAAAGCAGTATCATGGTTGTATGGAAAGAAGAGAGAGCAACCATATTTGCAAGTAGTGAGCGGGTGAGTAGTGTTTTTCAAGTAACTGGTTAATGGGTTGCTGATGGTGAAGTGAAGGGTTTGATTATATAGAGAAGAAAGGGTTTACTAGGTTAGTAGCCATGGTCAGGGGTAGGCATTGGTCAGACGGACGTCAGACGAACTGTTGCTGTCTAAAATTTGGTCGACAAAACTTGTTAGATCGAGTTGTCTGTCCAGTCCTAGTGCCATGGACAGTCCGAAATCAATGAGCAATGTACCTCCTCCACCGCCCTGTGTGACGCCTGCGTACCTCCTCCACCGCCCTGTGCTGCCGCCATGCGTACCCCTCCCCCGACGCGCTGCGTACCCTCTCTACCACCGCCTGCAATCCTCCACCCCAATGTGACCGATCAATCAAAGATGTCTTTGCCACATCTCCTCCAAACAAGGTCTCGTCTTTTTGTTTGATATGTCATGATTGTGCTCTCTCTTTTTTTGCTTATTAATCAGCATTTTTCTTCCAAAATCAGACAGTTTCTAGATTTGCAGCCTAAATGGTTGTTGATTCTGTTGGAATTGGTAGATCTGCTCAATTTTTTTAATTATTTAATATGCAAATTTGAATTGATTGCTGGGCAGTTGTTTGTAGTTTCTAGACGCCTAGGCGTGGAAATTGTCTTGAAATATTGTTGAGGTTGAGTTGTATTTATAGAGATAAAGGATGAAGAATGGTGCCAGTGAAGGTGAATAATGGTCAAAATGTTTATCTTATTGTTATTTATTTAGTGCAGTAGCAATAGAATCCATGTTCAGGGGTCAATTATTTGGAATTGGCTCTGTTTGGGATGTGAAAGAAGATTTATAACTATTTATCTGTGGATGGATAGGTCTGATAAGGATCTGATGTAGATTGTTGTTTGGCATTATAGAATCCATGGGCCAGATACGTTTTTTTTTGGAATTGAGTCAATCAAGAATTAGAAAATGATTTTTTGTTTAGGAAGACATGATGATTATAAATGGTTTGTTATGTTGTGTGAAGTATTTTGTGGATGGGTAGATGTTGAGAAGAATTGAACTTTCATTAATCAATAAGAAGGATTACAATCAGTATTTATACAAAGACATAGTGATCACGACATGACTTGGTGATCACGACATTAATGTGTTGGTTACCGACATTCCTAATTCAAAACTTCTACATTCAATCAATCCTTTACATTGATAACATGCCAAATTTAGATTTCTTCATTCAGTTGAATCCTTTACGTTGAGATCCCCGCTCAAGTGAGGCAGAGAGAAAATGCCAAGCTTGAAGACATTTGTAGAGAAATGATGAAGTAGTAAGGCTTTTGTAAACACATCAACTAACTGTCTGAGGAGGAAACATACTTAGTTTGTAACTTGTGCAAAGCAACCTGCTCCCTGACATAGTGATAATCAATCTCTACATGCTTGGAGCGAGCATGAAAGACGGGATTGACAGTTAATTGTAAAGCACTGAGATTATCACAATATAAGATTGGTGAGGATGCTTGATGAATGTGAAGATCTTTAAGGAGAAAAGAAAGCCAAGTGATTTCAGCTATAGTATTAGCCATGGCACGATACTCAGCTTCTGTGCTACTTCTAGATACAGTTGGTTGTTTCTTTGCAGACCGAGAAATGCAATTTAAACCAAGAAAGGTGCAAAATCCAGTTATAGACCTTCGTGTTTGAGAACAACCAGCCAGTCTGGATCAGAATAGGCTGTAAGAGATAAATTAGTTTGAGAGGATATGAAGTGTCCATGATCGAGTGTGCCTTTGACATATCTAAGAATTCTCTTAACTTGTGAAAAATTGAAATCAGTTGGCTGCTCCATATTTTGACAAGCACAATTTATGGCAAATGAGATATCAGGTCATGTAAATGTGAGATATTGGAGAGATCCAACAAGCTATCTATACTCATGAAATGGAGGAGAATTATCAGGTGGTTTCAGTTTATAAGCAATTGGAGTTGATAAAGGTTTTGCATCAAGTAAGCCTACCTTTTTCAGTATGGTTATAGCATATCTTTGTTGAGACAAGAATAGTCCATGAGAATTAGCTCGAACCTGTATACCAAGGAAGGAAGAAGTGCACCTAACCAAGATTTTTCATTTTAAATTCATTGTTCAAGTCTTGCAAAAAACTACCAAGTAGAACAGAAGAACTTCCTGTGATTAACATGTCATCAACATACAAGAGTAAGAGAACCATATCATCATCTTTTCTAAGAACAAACAAGGAAGAATCAGCAGGTGCTAGATTTGAAGCCTTTTGAGAATAAGAAAGAGCTAAACTTATCAAACCAAGCACGTGGAGCTTGTTTCAATCCATATAAGGCTTTCTTAAGCTTACAAACAGATGTTGGAAAGGCTGATTTTTGAACCCTGGTTGTGGCTGAGAAACATAGACAATCTCCTTTAACTCCATGTAAGAAGGCATTTTTAACAACCAATTGAAGAATGTTCCATCTCTTTACAGCAGCAAGAGAAAGAACAGTACACACAATTGATGGTTTTACAACTGGAGAAAAGGTTTCAGATAAGTCTACTCCTTGTTGATTATAACTTTTTGCAAAAAAGTGAGCTTTAAGCCTTTCTACAATATCATCAGCATTATACTTAACACGAAAAATTCATTTTGTTCTTATAACTTTCAAATCAAAAGTTCTAGGTACCAAGTCCCAGGTTTGATTGTCTTCTAAAGCTTGAAGTTCCTCTTGCATAGCATGAAGCCAGCCTGGATGTTCAAGAGCTTCTTTGGCACTAAGTGGTTCAGTGACAATATGTTCAGGTTTGGTGGTCACCAGTAGTGCATACTTTGGATTTGGTTTAACAACATCAAGCTTCGATCTAGTGAGCATGGAGTGATGAGGTTTAACATTAGGTACCACAACATTGTTAAGTTCAACTGTGTCAGAAGGAATGATAGTAGGTACCACAGCATTGTCACTTTTAACAGTGGTAGAAGGAATGGATGAAGAAGCCTCAACAATAGGAATTGATGATTCAAAGAAGTCAGTATTGGTTTGATGTATAGAAGACTTACAAGAGGACGATGGTGGATCAGTACTAAGAGAGCGAACAACCCTAGTGTTGGATTTATTACTTGTGAAAGGAACCAAATCCATGTGGGTTACATTTGGCAATTCAGTTTTAGAACAAGAATCTTTGTGTTGAGAGAACGGACTTGTAAGGAAATTCATGTTCATCAAAAATAACATCCCTAGATGTAAAGAACTTCTTGGAAGGAATATGATAGCATAGATATCCCTTGTAGTGAGACCTATACCCAAGAAAAACACATGGTAACGACCTTGGCAAAAACTTGTGTCCATTTTGGGGCCTTAGAAATGGATAACAACAATAGCCAAAGACTTTGAAAGATGAGTAGTTAGGATGCTTTTTAAACAAAGCAAAGTAAGGAGAAGTGTTGTGTTGTAAAATAGATGAAGGCCTTCTATTCATGATGTAAACTATTGTAGAGAAGTTGTGTGTCTAGAATTGAGATGGAACATCACTGTGAAACAGCAATGAGAGTCCAACTTCCACAATTGTTCTATGCCGTCTTTCAGCTCTACCATTTTGTTGTGTAAGGGCAACAGACCTGATGAGTAATAATTTTGCATCATTGTGGACATGAATTCACCACCTCCATCAGATTGTAAACATTTAATTTTTAGTAAACATTGTCTTTGAACATATGCATCAAAGACAAGAAATACATTGTAGAAATCTGATTTATTGCGTAATGAATAGAACCAAGTGAATCTAGTACAATCATCCACAAAAATGACATAATATCGAAAGATGTCAATAGAAACAGTAGGTGCTAGTCCCCAAAGTTCACAATGTACTTTATTAAAAGGATTAGAAGAGCAATTCTTATTGTTTGAGAATGGTAAACGATTGGATTTTGCTAACTGACAACTTGAACAAATGGATAAAGTATCAGCTGCAAGTTCAGTTTCTATCAAATGTGAATTTTTGAGAAGCAAAAGTACATCAGCAGAGCAATGTCCCGGTCGAGTATGACAAAGAGAAGATGATTGTTGCTCTAGTCTTTTGGAGAAGTAGCCAAAATGCTGCAACTGATTGATCTTGTAGAGACTATCCGCTTTGGATCCATAAAGAATTACTGTTCCACTCTCTCTATTAACGACAAGAAAGCCAATAGGGGTAAATTGAAAATCACAATTAAAATCAGTTGTGAATTGACTAATTGATAACAGGTTTTGTTTCAATTCCGGTACATGTAAAACATTCTTCAATGTAATGGATCCAGATGAGGTGTTGAGAGTTATATTACCAATGTGCTGAATGGAAAGTTTCTTCCCATTTCCAATTAATACTCTTTAAGAACCTGAATAAGTAGTATAGGTATCAAAGAAATCAAGTGAGTATGTCATATGAAATGACGCACCTAAATCAGGGAGCCATTGAGAAACATCAGTAGTATTCATTTGAAGAGCACTTAGGGCTTGCTGAAGAGTTTTAGTATCAGATTGGAGAATTGGTACTCTAAATTCCTTGTTGAATCTTTTGAAGCACTTATGAGCATTGTGTCCAGATTTGAGACAGATTTGACAAACTGATTTGAAAACTCTAAGTGCCTCTTTCAATTCTTCCTCACTGCGGACTGGTTGTTTAGGAGTGAAGGCAACATTGGGGGAAGATGTTGTAGTAAGTGCCAGAGTGAATCCACGTTTATCAGAGGAAAAGGCTTGTGAATCAAATTTGGATTTTTGAGTTTTATGTGCAGCAAATGCCACCGGAGGAAAAACTTCTATTCCAGCTTGAAAGATAATCCGTGACTCATAGCTATGCAACATAGACAAAATTTCAGAGTAATCAGCTAAAGGAGGACTGAGAATCATAGAGGTAAAGGAGGCCTAAGAATCATAGTTGTAAACATCTGATAGTTTGCTCCTAGTCCATTGAGCATCCAAAATGATTTTTGATCACAGTTAATGGTTTTCAAAGCAGCAAGTTCATCACAGATTGTTTTGTACTTACTCAAATAGTCATCCAAAGAATCACAATGCTCACGCTTAAGAACCTGCATTTGATGATTCAGAGCAAGTTCCCTATCCATTGTTGCCTTTACAAATTTAGATTTTAATGTACTCCAAACATCAGCAGCGGAATCAATTCCAATAACCTGAGCTAGGATTTCCTCACTCAAGGTACCTAATATCCAACCTTTGATCAACTTATCAGTTCTCTTCCAAGCAATATAATCTGAATTTGGCACTAGTTGAGCAGTAGGATTAGTAGAATCAGTCGACTGATGAAGTATAGTTTGAAATGGTGTAGGAATTGTTCCATTCAAAGATCCAATACATCCTTGAGACTCAACGAGATTAGTGATCTGATATTCCCACATTAGATAGTTCTTTTCATGAAGCCGAAGAGTAACATAAGAGGGTGCATGGATATGGATAGGATAGGGAAATTTCATCAAACATTGTGAATTAATTGAACTGGATGCAGATGAATGTCCAGTGACTTGCTGAGAATTAAAGGTAGGAAACCAGTGGATATGACATGACATGATCAGCAAAGGATGAGTCGATAGTGGATTCTAAAATGGCAGATCGATGAGATTCACCAGAAGAATTTGAAGCCATAGCTTTCTATACCAATAGCAAAATGAAAAAGAATGAAGTTTCAGCAAAGCAGAAATTGTCACCAAATAGAGTTTTGCAGACGAGCAGCAGAGTGTCGAAGAACAGAGTATCCTGACAAGCAGAGTTTTTGCCGAAGAGCAGAGTGTTCTGCTATGAAAACAGAGTCTTGCCGAAGATTTGTTTGCAGAGAAGAGCACGATCACCTTGCTCTAAAGAAGGTAAGAAGCGACTTTGAATGAAGAAAGAAGCGGAAGCAGAGATCTTGACGCTCTGATACCATGAGAAGAATTGAACTTTCATTACTCAATAAGAAGGATTACAATCAGTATTTATACAAAGACATGGTGATCACGGCATGATTTGGTGATCACGACATTAATTTGTTGGTTACAGACATTCCTAATTCAAAACTTCTACATTCAATTCAATCCTTTACATTGATAACATGCCTAATTTAGATTTCTTCATTCAATTGAATCCTTTACATTGAGAGATGTAATGCACTCATCCATGTGGATTTCGGAAGGTACTTACTACAACATTTGACTATGTATGTGTTTGCTTTTAATGATTCAATGATTTTGAGTGGTAGTGATACTTCTATGTTTTTGTATGTGTGATTTTCATTGGCCATGCTTGTATAAGATGTTGCGTTAATCTTCCTTTACCTCCCTGCCCCCTCCCAAGTAAGTGAGGGCAGGACTATTAAACTTCACCAATACTTGTGCTCTATTTTTTATATCTTAAATTGTCAATCCCATGCTCAGTTAAATGAGGTGTGTTGTCCATCAGGGCTTTAAAACTTTGTTATTTCTACTTTTATGGATTTTAGACGTCTATTCCAACGTTATATGATCAATGCTGTTTTTTATCAAGCGTGTCGTGCAGGAAACTGAGGAAAAAATTTGCAATCTTAAATATAAAGCATCTACCACATCCAATGACATTGTTAAAATGCTTCTGAAGCATGTTACTACCATAAAAAACTGAGGTATTGTTTTGTGTTTTATTTCAAATTCTGTGGAACTTTCTTTGAATGACATTTGTATTAATTTTTGTTGTTGAAACTTGAATACATGGATGAGGTGTGGTCATTTGTTTTATACTCTGTAATACTGTCGAGTCTTGCTATTGTTCAAAATAAGTGGTGTCACACCCATTTTAATTTTATCTTTGGTATCTTCTGTCTTAATTAGTGAAAACACTGTTGATATGCGAGGTACGTCAACCATGGCAACGTGATGTTTATTGATGGTTATGCTTTCTTCCCAACTATTTAACCACAAAACTGTAACAGGTTTTTCCCATTTCTTAACATAATATTAGCCTCATAAATATTAAAGGCATAATGTTATTGATATAAAATATCGAACACTATGTTGGTCGTTCAGTCGGATAAAAAAATATCCATATTTTGTTTATTTTTATTCGGTCCAATTCGATGGGACGTGTTTTGAACTTCGATCGGACTTCTGTGCTCACCCCTAACCATGGCCGAGCGAGGAAGGTGGGTGGAAGAAGAGAAGTGAAGGGTAAGCGTGTGGGGGTGGAGACAGGCTGGATTGGAGCTGGGATTCCTGGGAAGTGTTTAATGGTGGTTAGCGTTGGAGGGCTAGCGGTGTAATGGCCGCTAATTCAATTGCCTGGTTTTGTCCATCTGGAGTTTGATTAGCGACATGTATCAATCATAAGATAGGACGCGGCACTTGTTTCTATCTCTAGAAATTTACCTGCTTTTCTATTGTTGGTATTCTTTATTGCCTTCTCGACCAATCTTGGTTGGGTTGGTGAGGTGTGATACTAGATTGTCCCTCGTTGGGCCCAATTAAGCGAAAGTGGCAGGGAGATTTGGCTAACCCAACACGAATTTTTTTTTTTTACAAGATTGATTTTAGTATTCAACCCAAATTCAAAGATAGAGTAGTTAAGTCATTTTAAAAAATATCTTTAAATTGTGAATAATATATGTACAAGCCTAAGCGAGTCTGTTGGGCCCAATTAGTGAACTAAGTCGTTTGTCTTGTCCAGATCCACGACACTATCTAGCTGCCCCACGAATAGATTAGACCCGTGAACATACGACCACAACTCGCCGCTCAAAACCAAGTCGACCTTTTGCTCCTACCGTGCTTCATGCACACCCGTGGCAACTTATCCACGGTCTCCTTGGCACCTCATCCATGAAGTGAGTGTTTCCACTCGGTGCATATTCATGGCAGCTCATCCATGAACTATGCTGTCATCGCTAGGCCAAGTTTGGCCGCGTGACATTCTCCCACACTTCATAATATCGATGTCCTCATCGATGCCAACACACGTACCAACGGTAGTGTGACACTTACCTTATTGTACCCTCATGATACATTCGTTACGCCCGACTTCAGTCATAAACTGACTTAGGGATTCAAATTGAACCTTAAGGAGCGATGTAAAAATTTATGTGTGTGTTATTCTTTGTTTGTGACA
>JAURVB010015147.1:0-33810 GCA_033002965.1 Piper betle
TCCCAAAAGCTCACATCTTATGACTCAAGTACCTTGTTGAAGAGTCTAATATTTTATTTTTCTCCAATAGGGTATGTCATTAGGGAATTAGTGGACTCCCTAATAAACCTAAGTAATCATTGAAAAAATTAATGAACCATAACGGAATAAATTTTAGATGGCAGGCACCCGAAGGAAGTCGAGCCAAGCTGCGCAGTCGGACACAAACCTTGAGAGTGTGTTAGGCCAAATTTTGACGGCCATACAGGGACTAGCGCAGGCTTCAGAAAATACCACTTCTGTTGTTCAGAACATGTAAAGAAAATAGACAATCATACTTGCCAGCTAGACTTAGAGCAGTCTTTGCACACACATCACTTATAAAAGTATCTTACATCTTAATCGGCCAAGAGTGGCTCTGATACCAATTCTGTAACACCTCAAATCCGGTTCACGCTCGTGAACCAAACCGGTATGTTACAGGCCCCGGTTAGGTCGGCTAACCCGAACCTAACTCATACGGATCCAATCCCGGCATCTTAAGATGAAGATACAACTCTCAAAGCATGGATGAATGCACAAACCCTAACATGGTATTACATGAACAACATACAAATCAGAGTGCACACCAAGACAATCCCGATAAAAATTAATAAAAACTTTGAAATATAACGGACAGAGTTTCCTCTAAAAATGCAATTAGGGGCCACCCTGTCAAATATACATATGCAAATATATATCTAACCATATATCAAATAATTTCATTCATAAAAAATACAAAATATAACATGCTGTAACTTATTTTGAAACTTGGGTATCAACCCAGTACGCTGCCATTGCGCAATCTATTCGTGCTTACATCATCTCATCATGTCTTAACATTTAATCATGTCACATCATCATGTCTCAAACATTTAATCATACCATTCACTATATAATAACACTATAAACACAATATAATCACCCAATTGACTGACATGTGTGCAAGCGAAAACAGTGCTCCTCCGTCCAAGCTGGCTCCTCCAACTCGTGATTATTACCTACATATAGTATAAAAACACGTCAGTAACAAGTGCTACTGGTCCGAAAAAGAAAATAACTATAACAAGCTGGCTATGAGAGCAAACTCTCATATGAACGAAAACATCATGTACTCCACGTGAACACTCTGAAGGGCACTACTGAGGAGCCATTGGGCTGCAGACCCGGTAGCATCCCGAAATTACTGATTTGCTACTGGTACTGTGCTGCTCTCGGCACTTCTTTTTAGTACTTCTCGTGAAACTTTATCCTAAGCCCTCTCCTTACCTCCATATTTCTCCTGGCCTTGAGCACGAAGGCCGAGTACTCTCAGGCAGTCACCTTTAGTACCCTTTGAACCACAAGTCCGGACATGCGCTGTACTAAACAGTACCCATTCACCTCCACGTTCTCCGGGTGTGAGAAACCCAAACGCGGAGTTGTCAGGATCCCTCGGGAATGGAACAGTCCACTGGCACTAATCCAAAGCCCGCTTTGACTATCACAGCATCCGCTCATGGTACGTGCAGTCGGTTTCTCCATCTCTCGTCTCACTGAAAATGCGAAAACTACATATATATAGGGCTGGGTAGGGATTTATCTAATAGGCCCAAAAGCAACTTGTGGTGGATCTTGTTTTCGAAATGATCCTCGAGGGCTCTCATTCTCGAGGGGTTATTAATCCGGAAATCTGTTCGGCTAGATGGCCCGAATTAAGTGGGATCCAATAAAACGCCACTTAACCCGTCCTGCAAATAATAAGATAAACATAAAATAGAAAGACGTAAAATAGAGTCGAGTCCTAAACGGACCTGGTAGAAGCTCCAAGCATGTCATCGCGCCAAGGCGGTGAGCTCCTACTCCGTACCTACACATCAAAACTAAATACTAATGCCCACTAACTAAATGATGCATCAACTCAATGAATATCGCACACAACACCATCATCATCCATCACAATGACCAATCAAATAATCATAAAAGTAAATAATCCTAACTCATCCTATTCATACCAATTTTACTGTGCTTTTCTAAGTTATGTGGTGATCACGTATCATGCTGAGACTCGATCTAGCTCATTAGATTACTTACTATTCATTCGCAATTACTCAAATCATACAATAATCCCTTTACTCATAATTAGGCATTACTCATGACAGTTAATCAAATATAGCATACTGTGCTAACATTCATCATGACAACTACTCAATTTTAGCATGCTATGCTAACAATCATCTCAATTTTAAATAACTCAATCGAAGGTAGTTATACCTCACGTAGTCGGCAATTGGCGACGGCTAAGGTTCCGTCGTGTGTCTCGGAACTCAAATTCGGCACTCATTGGCGTCCGAAGCTCGATTGGGCTCAACTGGGTGAGCCCCACGGAAGATCCGGTGAATTTCGGCAAATTCCAGAAATTCTAATTTTCTGACAGTTTTCGGCGGTTTTCCGACGACAGTCACCGCTGCGTCTATTGGCTGGAAAGTGGTCAAGTTGGGTACCTTGGAACCGGCTTGGCGAGCCCGACTCATGTACGAGGTTGACGCGGCCAACGGAGGTGGCAGCTCGCCGGAAAATGCATAAAATCGAGCCGGCGGTGATGGTGGCTAGATCCGGCCCGCCACGGCGACAATGGCCTCCGTTCCGGTCGAGGAAGGTCGCTGGAGAGCTGAGGGTGCTGAGGCGGCCACCTGATCGTGGCGGTGATTGTCGCCGGCAGTAGAATCGGCGACGTGACCGAAATGTAGCCGCAGTGCTAGGCAAGGCGATTCCGGCGTCATGGCAGCTCTGGGAGAGGCTGGGGCTGGTCGGGGAGGCACGGCTATGCCGTGGCGGAGCTGGGCGGCAACGATCGGCGGCCGGGCGACGTCGACAGCGGCGGCGGCGACGCTGCACGGGGTGGTGTCGGGGAAGGGTTGGGGTGAGGAAGAATGGGTCGGGGTGAGAAAAACAACTGGGTGGCAATATCGTAAATAATACTTGACTCGTGTCTGGCTCGAGTTAAGAATAATAACGAAGTTGTAGAAAATCCTAAAACAAATCCAGAAAAATAGGGAAAAGATCCCGTAAATCAAATAACACCACAACATTATAATAATATGCTCTATGACTAACAACCCACCCAAACTGCCCGTAACGTGTCCTAACAAGGTAAACGGCCTAAAACTAATTCTACCATCCACTATATATAAAAATAAATAAAAAACTAGCATACTCACATATATCTGTTAACTCATTCTGTTCTGCTGTGTTCATGACGTTATCATCATATACTTGGGTACACATGACCCTCATGGCTCATACACGAGACTAGTGTCGGCTCAGTACACGTGTTTTGAAACTGACTCGACTCAAAAATAACGGTCGAACCGACCGGTTCTGAATATAAAACCTTGACTCGAATCGTGGGTTTTTCACCATAGCCATCATTTTCATTTATATTTTGTGAGGGCGCGTCATCCTCACCTTAGCAGCCTTTATTCTCTCATCTTCTTCTCCTCTACTAGTGCCGTAATCCTTTTGCTTGGGTATTCTTCCTATCTCCCTATTCTTAATTCTTATGCATGCATATTTTGAATTGATAATAAGCTTGATAATCGTAAGAATTAAAGTCTTAAATCAACAAGAAAGAAAAGAACTAAACTGATATCCAGTCCATGGCCGACGAGTGCAAAAAAATTGCCAAGATGGGCAACTGTAAACAAAGTTTGCAAGGCAGCTGCTCACAACCCCGACGGCCTTGTAAAGACCGTGGAAAAAAAATTTTAATATATTCGACTCGGGCAGGGAAGGATCGAATGTTAGAGAATTAATATTAATTATATTATATTCTCTACCAGGTTAAATATTTTATTCTTTACCCGGTTACTCAGTTAAAGGAATAAAATACGAGTGTTGGTGTGTTTCCACATACCCTAGCCGTCATTTCATTTTATAAAGGACGTCCTCCACCCTAGCCTTCATTCACATTCTCTTCTCTTCTCCACCCTATCTCCCTCTTCTTAATTTTGTTGCATGCATATTTTAACTTGATAATAAGCTTTATAATCGTGAGGATTAAAGTTTAAAATCAACAAGAAAGAAACTAAAATTTGCCGACGAGTTCCCTGTTTCTGCGAGATGGGCAAGCACGGGCAAGCCTCACCGGGAATCAGTGGCGACGGCCATTCTGACTTTGGGAGATGATCCTACTTCTTCGTCGATCAGTGTAGGGTTGATCTCACGTGTGTGGATGCCAGCCGGGGGGTGGTAAATGGCCAAAACCAGAGGATGGCAGCAAAAATAGAGGTATGGCGGTGAGTGAAGAAGTTCGACTGTCCTGGGTGGCATGGGGTTGCAATCTGGCCCGGGAAGGTCGATATGAGGTCGAGGGTGTCAAGGTGACTACCCAATTGAGGCGGCGTCACTCACCGGCGGTGGAATCGGTGATCCGACCATTCCGCTAGGCAGGCAATGCAGGCGTCGCCGCAGCTTGAAGGCGGCCGGAGTTGGCCGGGGTGACACTGAAAGGGCACGGCAGAGTTGTATGACTACGATGGATGGTGGCTGGAGGTGGTCGGCGCGCGGCGGCGGCGGCGGCTGGAGGGCGCCTGGAGTCAGGAACAGAGCATGCCGAAGATAAAGAAGAAGGAAAAAATTACCTTGGGTGGCAAACTTGTAAATAATGCTTGACTCGACACAGCTCGAGTTAAATAATAATACCAACTCGTAAATAACATCGGGCTCGATACCGACTCGAGTTAAAAAATAATATTAACTTGTAATAAATCTTTTAAAATAATCATTTAAATGGGCTATGGGTTAAAGTTACTAAATTAATTAACTATTATACGAAATCGCCACAAGTAATAAAAAAATACGGTAATGATAAACAGTGGATAATTAATCGGCACAACAAGCGATTAAATTAAATCAGACGGTTATAAGTAATTAATAAAATAAAGATTTTACCTTTACCATATTAAATTTAATATTAGGTAAATAAAGTGATTATTTTACTAACGAGTCAGTAATGTATAAAATAGGTTATTAAACTATAGTTGGGTAGAAATCACTCGCGTCGAACCTAAATAGCATAATGAAAATAAATAAAGTTCAAAACGTTATATAGTTGAATAAATTAAAATAATTGTATTAATAATATTTATGAATTAAAATAATACAAATTATTTAAATAATTTGATTGAATAACTTAATTAATTGAATTGATGTAAATAATAGTAGCAATTAAAAATTATGACCGTCAACTAAATCATCAAGATCGAGGTTAAGTAATTATCACCGCAAAGGAAAATTAAATACTTGTTTATTAGTAATAATTATTTTATCAACTATTAAGTATTATTTATGATTTAGATAATTAATTTAAAATGTAAAATAGGACTTAAATTATTATATCACATGAATAATTAATTATCTCACTAGATTTGTTGAGAATTTAATATTTAATATTATTGAACATTTAGTTGCACTCATTTCTACTCGAATAAAATTATACTTATCTATAATTTTATATTCTCGTTCAGATTAGGATCATTGGTCGCAACTGCGAATTCAAAATATCTAGGTCCGTATAATCATTTGAAATGTTGTACTTTCCCTTATTGGCAACCCTAGTTGGCCTGAGCCCAGATTCGACCACCATGCGTTGTAACACAATCGGGGTCAAGGAATTAACTCAGTCCGACACAGGGCCGCACCTTTAAAATTACTATGTGTGTCCGTATAATTATTGAAATGTTATATTGTCCGTATAATCATTTGAAATGTTGTACTTTCCCTTGTTGGCCGTGCTAGTCGGCCTGAGCCCAGATTCGACCACCATGCGCTGTAATGCAATCGGGGTCAAGAAATTGATACAGTCCGACATGAGGCCGCACCTTTAAAATTATTATGTGTGTCCGTATAATTATTTGAAATGTTATATTGTCCGTATAATTTTTTGAAATGTTGAATTTTCCCAAATTGGTATAATTATATGAAATTGTGTATTTTTTTCCAAACTGGTAGCCTTTGTCGGCACCTAATCTCAAAATGAGCTGGGAGACATTGTTCTAATCTGAGAATGAACTGGGAGACCATGACTAATCTCAAAATGAATTGGGGGACCACCTAATCTCAGAATGAGCTGGGAGACAATTTTCTAATCTTACAAGGAACAGGAAGACCATGACTAACCTCAAAATGAAATGGGGACCACCTAATCTCAAAATGAGCTGGGAGACAATTTTCTAATCTCAGAATGAACTGGGGGACCATGACTAATCTCAAAATTAATTGGGAGACCACCTAATCTCAGAATGAGCTAGGAGACGATTTCAAATCTCAGAATGAACTGGGAGACCATGACTAATCTCAAAATGAATTGGGAGACCACCTAATCTCCGAATGAGCTGGGAGACATTTTCTAATCTCAGAATGAGCTGGGAGTCGACTCTTACTAATCTTAGAATGACCTGAGAGACAAATTATTAATCTTAGAATGACCTGAGGGATAATTACTCCTTACTTGTGTAATAATAATAATAATAACGAGTGAAATGATAATAGGGATTATATTGACTTGTTTCATTTAATTATGCAGCTTAGTAGTTTTATCACTAACGCGGAATTGCCTCCACAGGTGAGCAGCTTTGGGACTAAAGAATAGAAGTGTCATTGGTGGTTCTTTTACCAACCCAGGTATGGTGAATCGATAATAAAGTTGGACTTTCTTATTATTCTCTTGTGTTATAAATGTGGCTATGGGAAACGGTCCGAGACTTTGGGACAATTATTTTAAATTTTAGAGAACATGATTTATTGTTATGATTTATATTATATGTTGCAAGACTATTTGCTGTATTTAAATTCATGTTCTGGAAGGTTACATTTACATTAACTATATTTTTAAGTAACACCCGGTCCGGTTCAGGCGGGTCGTTACAGGCCCTCTGGCTCCTGGGTCGAAGGGATGGGGCACATGGACCCTAGTTTCAGATTGGTGGTGGAATTGCACCGGCGAGTGGGCGGAGTTGCAAGGGGGACGAAGGTGGTGGCATTCCTCTGAAACAAACGCTGTAATGGAAGATCCAGACGATAGACGCCAATTGTTCTTCATCGACAACATCAGGGGTTTCACTACAACAATTCCTGCCGTTGGCACAACCCACTGCTGACGACCATCTCGCCGGAATTCATGGTGGTGACGTGCAGACGTGGGGAAAACAACTCTACTCATTGTGATGTCCAAAGGTGGCTGATCTACTTGTTTTGATGCTGGCCTAAGGTAGCTGAACCTTTGAATGGTAGCAAGGTGCAAGAAAGTGGTAATCTTGAGGTTGGAGAAGAAGGACGCGACCTATTGTTGTGCCAAAGACGAAGGTGGAGAAGAGAAGAGCGTGGGGAACAAGAAGATGGCAGATCTGTAATTTATGCTTGACTCGATACGGCTCGAGTTAAAAATAATACTAACTTGTAATAAATCTTTCAAAATAATTATTCTAATTGGTTATGGGTTAAAGTTGCTAAACTAATAAATTATTATACAAAATTGCTATAAGTAATAAAAATACGGTAATGATAGACGGTCGATAATTAATTAGCATACTACAAGCGATTAATTTAAATCGGATGGTTATAAGAGATTAATGAAATAAAAAATTTCACCTTTACCATATGAAATTTAATACTAGGTAAATAAAGTGATTATTTTAATAAGGAGTTAGTAAGGTAGAAAATGAGTTATTAAACTATAATCGCGTAAAAATCACAAGCGTTGAACCTAAATAGTATAATGAAAATAAATAAGGTTTGAACCTTTATTGAGTTGAATAATTTAAAATAATTATATTAGTAATATCTTTGAATTAGGATAATATAAATTATTTTAAATAATTTAATCGAACGACTTAATTAATTAAATTACTATTAATAATGATAGTGATTAAAATTAAAACCGTAAACTAAATCGTCAAGATCGTGGTTAAGTAATTATCATCTCAAAGGAAAATATACTAATAATAGTAATTAAATATTTGTTTATAAGTTAATAATTATTTTATCATTAGTGAAGAGTGAATTATGATTTAGAAAATTAATTTAAAATGTAAAGTAGGATTTAAATGATTATGTCACATGAATAATTAAATATTTAATATTGTTGAATGATACATATTAGTCATTTAGTTGCATACATTTCTATTCGAATAAAATTATACTTATGTATAATTTTATGTTCTCGTTCAAATTAGGATCGTTGGTCACAGTTGCAGGTTCATTTACAAACTATCCAGGTCCATATAATTATTTGAAATGTTGTATTTTCACTTTTTGGCAACCCTGATCGGCTTGAGCCCAGATTTGACCACCATGCACCGAGTGCAACTGGGGTCAAGGAATTGACTCAGTCCAACAAGGGGCCGCACCCGTTAAGTTTACTATGTAGGAGTCTTGGTCGACTTGAGTTCATAGCCAACCAACATGCGCCGAGCACAACCGGGGTCGACTCAATTCCGTGAAAGATTGGACACCTGCCCCCAGGCCGAAAGTGGTAATAGGGCGCAGTGGCGCAAGACGGCTCATTATGCACTTGTGATACCGAGAGGGTGAGTCAATGACAAATATCGCTAACTATATGTCGTGGGCCACGTAGTGTGTGTGCGCATGCATAGGATGGTAGCTGGATGGGGTGGCCACCCCTCCTAGGGACAGGGGGTCGTGTAAGGGACAGGGGGTCAACATTGAGGGCGGTGGTGGAGGGCAACTAGCCGGCGGTGGCACTAGTGGCCCGCGTCCACACATGCAAAGCAGTGGCCAGGGAAGGGTTGGGAAGGAGGTGAAAGAGGCTAGGGAGGGTCACCAGAGGTCGTTCCCGGGGTTGGTGGCTGGCAGTGACACAAGCAACGTAGAGACAGTGAGTGGCCAAGAGGAAAAATGGGGAGAAGGGTAGGGAGAGGGGGAAGCAAGGGAGGTGGGTGAAAGGCGGTGGTGGCAGCTGCTCTAGCTGGCCGCAAGTCGGGCGAGCAGCGAGGTTGCCAGAGGTGGGGAGGTACAGAAGAACAGGAAAGGAAGGAGGTGGGGAAAAACTGAGGGGTGTTGGGGTGGAGAAGAAAAGGGGAGCGACAGTTCAGTAATAAAAACTTGACACGGTCCTGACTCGAGTCAATATTATGAAATAAATTCTAAAAATATAAAATAAATATGATAAAATATTAAAAAATAAAATAAAATATGCTCAATAAAATAAAATAACATGTTCTTGACCTATTAACCCACCTAAACATAATAAATAATGTGTCCTAACATAATAAACTGCCTAAATCTAATTCTCTGGTCTACTAAAACTTTAAAAAAACTATGCATACTCTCATTTACTCTGATAACTCATTCTACTGCTATCTTATTGGCATTATCATCGTACACTTGGGCACATGTAAAGACTTTGAAAAATAATAATAATAATAATAATAATATATTCGACGCAGTCCAGGAAGGACCGAACATTGGAGAATTATTATTATTCTCTACCCAATTAATATATTTTATTATATACCCGGTTAAATGAAATACGGGTGTGGGGGTGTTTTAGGGGGATTCTGGTTGGTAAGGGGGTAGGGGGTGGTCTTGTAAGGGACAAGGGGTCGACAATGAGGGCGGCGGTGGAGGGCAACTGGCCGGCGGTGGCGCTAGCGGCCCGTGACCACACACGCAAAGTGGTGGCTTTTGGTTGCCATGCATATGTCATCTAGGCCGGGGATGGGTTGGGAAGGAGGGGAAAGAGGCTAGGGAGGGTCACCAGAGGTCGTTCCCGAGGTTGGTGGTCAGCGGTGACATAAGCAACGCAGAGACAGTGAGTGGCCAAGAGGGAAAATGGGGAGAAGGGTAGGGAGAGGGGGAGCAAGGGAGGTGGGGGCAAAGCGGTGGTGGCGGCTGCTCTAGCCGGGCGCAATTCGTGTGGTGGCCAGGTCGCCAGCGGTGGGGAGGCGCATAAGAACGGGAAAGGAAGGAGGTGGGGAAAAACTAAGGGGCGTTGGGGTGGAGAAGAAAAAGGGAGTGGCAGTTCCGTAATAAAAACTTGACACGGTCCAAACTTTAGTCAATATTACGAAATAAATTCTAAAAATATAAAATAAATATGATAAAATATAAAAAATAAAATATGCTCAATAAAATAAAATAACATGTTCTTGAGCTATTAACCCACCCAAAAATAAAAAAATAATGTGTCCTAACATAATAAACTGCCTAAATCTAAGTCTCTGTGCAAAATAATAATAATAATAATATATTCGACACGGTCCGTAAAATACCGCACATGGTCCAGGAAGGACCGAACATTGGAGAATTATTATTATTCTCTACCAGGTTAATATATTTTATTATTTACCCGGTTAAATGAAATACGGGTGTGGAGGTGTTTTCACATACCCTAACTGTCATTTTCATTTTTATAATTTTGAAAGAGGACGTCATTTGTCTTCCTCACCTTAGCCGCCTAGTTCTCCTCTTCCTTACCGGTGCTTCTTCCTTGCTTGGGTATCCTTCCTATCTCCCTCTCCTTAATTTTCTTCCATGCATATTCTTTTTAATTGATAATAAGCTTGATAAACATGAGAAATTAAGTCTGAAATCAACAACAAAATACTAAAACTAAACTGGAAACTGGAATTTCACCATGGCCGACGGGTCTGAATTTTGGCATGATGGGCGACTGTAAACAAAGATTTCAAGGCATCCCCTCACACCCCCGACGACCTCTCTGGTTGCTGGGTCGAAGGGATGGCTCGCCTGGACCCTTGCTGCCAATGGGTGGCAGAATTACACCTAGTTATGGGCGGAGTTGTAGTGGGCGACGCTGTGGGAGATTCCGAGCATCTATACCAGTTCGCCGGCCAAGGCTCACGCCGTGCATGCTCACAGCGCTTGGCCTTGACGTTGGGTTGTCGTACAGGGAGAAGGGGAGTGTTCCCGGTGGTGCTACTGGCCAGACGGAGTTCACCTTGCAGTCCCGGTGGTGGTGCTGGCCAGACAATGCGCGCCTTGGTGCAGAACATGATTCGCCTTGGATAGTTGCTGTAATGCACGAGCTTAGGCTTCCAATTGGATTGCTAGGGAAGGGAAGCAGTTAGGGAAGGACGTGATCTGGTTTTGGGTTGAAGAAGAAGAAAGACAGATTTGTTTTTGGTGCAAAGAAGAAGGTAGGAGAAGAAGGGACGTTGGGGAAGAAGAAGATGGCAGTTTTGTAAATATGGGTTGACTCGATACTGACTCGAGTTAAAAAATAATATTAACTCATAATAAATCTTTAAAAATAATCATTTTAATGGGTTATGGGTAAAGTTACTAACCTAATTAATTATTGTACGAAATCGCCACAAGTAATAAAAAATACGATAATGATAAACGATCGATAATTAATCGGCGCACAACAAACGATTAAATTAAATCGGATGGTTATAAGTGATAAAATAAAATAAAGATTTCACCTTTACCATATCAAAGTTAATATTAAGTAAATAAAGTGATTATTTTAATAACGAGTCAGTAATGTAGAAAATGGGTTATTAAAATATAATCGTGTAAAAAAATCACAAGCGACGAACCTAAATAACATAATGAAAATAAATAAAGTTTGAAACTTTTATTGAGTTGAATAATTTAAAATAATTGTATTAATAATATTTTTGAATTAGAATAATACAAATTATTTTAAATAATTTAATCGTACAACTTAATTAATTAAATTGCTATGAATAAGGATAGCGATTAAAAATTATAACTGTAAACTAAATCATCAAGATCGTGGTTAAGTAATTATTATCTCAAAAGAAAATATACTAATAATAATAATTAAATACTTGTTTATAAATTAATAATTACTTTATCATTAGTGAAGTGTGAATTATGATTTAGATAATAAATTTAAAATGTAAAGTAGGATTTAAATGGTTATATCACATGAATAATTTAATATTTAATATTGTTGAATTTTAATAGTGATATATATATATATATATTAGTCATTTAGTTGCATGCATTCCTACTCGAATAAAATTATACTTATGTATAATTTTATGTTCTCGTTCAGATTAGGATCGTTGGTCACAGCTGCGAGTTCACTTACAAACTATCAAGGTCTGTATAATTATTTGAAATGTTGTATTTTCCCTTGTTGGCAGCCCTGGTCGGCCTGAGCCTAGATTCGACCACCATGCACCGAGTGCAACTGGGGTCAAGGAATTGACTCAGTCGGACACGGGGCCGCACCCTTAAAATTACTATGTGGGAGTCTTGGTCGACTTGAGTATCTGACCACCATGTGCCAGAACGCAACCGGGGTCTACTCAATTCGGCACAAGGCAGCACCCCCTGAAAGATTGAACACCTAGCGGGTAGGCCGAAAGGGTTGATAGGCGCAATGGTGCAAGATGGCTCATTATGCACTTGTGACACCGAGAAGGTTAGTCAATGGCAAATATCGGTAACTACAGGCTGTGGCCCATGCAGCGTGTGTGCGCATGCATGGGATGGTAGCTGGATGGGGTGACCACCCTTCCCAGCATATAACGAGCTCGGCATAGGCTCATAACAACTAAAACACTCTTGAAACGATAATAGGGATTTTATTGGCTTGCTTCATTTAATTATGCGGCTTAGTGGCTTTATCACAAATGCGGAATTGCCTCTGCAGGTGAGCAGCTTTGGACTGAAGAATAGAAGTGTGGTTGGTGGTTCTTTTACCAACCTAGGTATGGTGAATCGATAATAAATTGGACTTCCTTTTTACCCTCTTGGGTTATAATTGTGGCTATGGGAAATGGTCCGAGACTGTGGGACGGTTATTTTATATATTGTCATATGCTATCAGAACATGTTTTATTTTTATGATTTATAAATTCTAAACTTATTTGCAGTATTACAATTCATGTTTTGGAATGTTATGTTTACAACAAATTATATTTTTAAGTAACACCTGGTCCAGTTTGGGCAGTTGTTACTAATGGTATCAGAGCACGGTTTCCCACAAGCTCACATTTTATGACTCAAGTACCTTGTTGAAAAGTCCAATACTTATCTTTTCCCAATTTTTTATGTTATTAATTAACAAATGTATTCGCTATTAAACCTAAGTCATAACTAAAAAGAACATATTAATGAACCATGATGGGAACACAAAGAATGTGTTGACCCAGATCCTAACGGCCATCCAGGGGCTAGCGCAAGCTTTAGAAAATACAAATTCTGTGGTTCAAAATATTGTTCAGCGGTTACCAGGAGTGGAAGAAAGGAATGGACCTTCAAACTCAGCAACGGGTCCCAGAATCACCCAAGACGGTGGTCAAGGAAGTGCCCAAGGGCGGGCAGGGTTAGCAGACCTGGCTGAGTGGTGGGAGCATCCAAACCCAGTGCCACCGGTAGTCCGACAAGTGTTGCCGCCAACTGTTGATGATAGTGACCGTTACAATGTGGAAAAGCTCAGGAAGAATGGAGCTGATGTATTTATTGGCGGGATCAATCAAATAAAGGCGGAGAGCTAAATAGACATTACCAAAAAGCATTAGGGCTCTGTCATTGCCCCACCGCCATCAAGTGAGGTTGGCAACATGCATGCTTCAGAAGGAAGCATGTTCCTGGTGGAAATCCATGGAAAAAAACCACATTCCATCGACGTGAGATTTCTTCCATCACATGGGCAGAATTTGAAGCAGCTTTCAATGGAAAATATTTTCCAGATCTCATTGTCCAGAAGAAAGCACTGGAGGAACATCAATTTCTAAAGCACCATACCACATGGCTCCAGGTAGGTTTCATATGACCAAGTACTTCACCCTGGGAAGCCCTGTTCTTTTTGTGAAGAAGAAAGATGGATCACTTCGGCTGTGTATTGACTATCGACAACTCAATCAAGTGACAATCAAGAATCGGTACCTCTTACCGAGGATTGATGACATGTTTGATCAACTAAAAATAGCTAGAGTATTTTCTAAGATAGACTTGCGGTCTAGTTATCACCAGTTGCGAGTAAAGGAGTCAGACATACAGAAAATAGTTGTCCGTACTCGGTATGGACATTATGAGTTTCTGGTCATGCCTTTTGATCTAACAAATGCACCAACAGCCTTTATGTCGCTCATGAACACAATATTTCATGCATACTTGGACAACTTTATCATCATGTTTGTGGACAACATTCTGGTCTATTAAAATAATGAAGGATAGCATGTGGAGCACCTATTTGTTACTCCTCATGTTCTAAGAGAACATAAACTATTTGCCAAATTCTCAAAGTTTGACTTCTAGTTGAAGGAGGTAAACTTCCTTGGTCATATTATCTCAAAGGCCAGAGTTGCAGTGGATCCATCAAAAGTTAAAGCAGTTACTGATTGGCCACACCCAAGTCAGTCACTCACATCAGAAGCCTCCTTGCTCCTTGGTTTAGCGGGTTACTACAGGAAATTCATTAAAGACTTCTCCTTAGTAGCATCGCCGATGACCAAACTCACAAGGAAGGGAGTCAAGTTCGAATGGAGTAGTAAGTGTGAGGAGAGTTTCCAGTCTCTGAAGAAGAGTCTAACAACGGCACCAGTCTTGGCACTGCCAAATAGTAATGAAGGATTCGTAGTGTTTAGTGATGCATCCCTGTTGGGTTTAGGATGTGTCCTTATGCAAGGAGGTAACAAGGTGGCTATTAACCCTATGGAGCAACTAACAGGATTACTAGCAAAATTGGTTATTTCCAACGATTTAGTTGATCGTATTAAGCTAGCACAAATGGGTGATGAGCAGTTGAATGAAATGTTGGACAAGACTTCTGACATTGAAGCCGATTCCAATAGTGTGATCAGATTTAGAGGAAGGTTGTGTGTACCCAAGGATGATGCACTGAGATAGAATATCTTGGAGGAGGCTCATCGCTCAAAGTTCTCTATGCACCCTGGAGTTACTAAAATGTATCAGGATTTAAAGAGAACCTACTGGTGGATTTGGATGAAGAGGGACGTTGTGGATTTTGTCTCCAAGTGTCAGACTTGCTAAGAGATCAAAGCCCAACATCAACTACCTGGAGGACTATTACAACCTTTAGAAATACCAACTTGGAAATGGGAGTGTGTCATATACGATTTTATTGCAAAGCTCCCATGGACTCAGAAGAAGCATGACTCCATATGGGTGGTTGTGGACCGACTAACTAAGGTAGCTCACTTTATCCCAACGAAATCAATGAGAACTGCGGAATACCTGGCAGGATTGTATGTTGACAATATTGTCAAGTTGCATAGGATTCCAAAGGAGATAGTCTCCGACCGAGATCCCCTATTCACCTCACATTTCTGGGAAGCTTTCCAAAAGCCATGGGGACTCAAATCAAGTTGAGTACAACATATCATCCCCAAACTGACGGTCAGAGTGAGAGGACTATTCAAACTTTGGAAGATTTGTTAAGAGCGTGCATTCTTGACTGGGGAGGTGACTGGGAGAAACACTTAGCCTTGGCTGAATTTAGCTACAATAACTCTTACCAAGCCAGTATAGGGATGACACCATTTGAAGCCTTATATGGTAGGCCCTGCAGGTCTCCATTGTGCTGGTTGGAGTCTACCGAAGTAGTTATAGTTCGGCCAGAGATGGTGAGGCAAGCAACTAAAAAGGTGAAATTCATTCAGCAAAGGCTTAAGGCAGCTCAGGATCGACAGAAGCGTTATGCTGATACTCGAAGGAGGGACCTAGAGTTCCAAGTTGGGGAGTTTGTGTACCTAAAGACGTCTCCTATGAAGGGGGTGATCAGATATAGAACATCAGGGAAGTTGAAGCCAAGATTCAGAGGACCGTTTCCAATCCTGGAACGAGTTGGAAATTGTGCATATAGACTAGCATTACCACCAAGCCTAGCTGGAGTACACAATTTTTTCCATGTGTCAATGCTAAAGAAATATGTACGAGATGAAGATCCTATAATCACGAAAATTGAAGACTTAGAGCTACAATCAGATTTAACCTATGAGAAAAAGTTGATTCGCATTTGGGCAAGAGAAATTAAGATACTCAGGAACAAGGAAATTCCTTTGGTAAAAGTATTGTGGAAAAATCAGCGGTCAAAGGAAGCTACATGGGAGACTGAACAAGAAATGCCAAGGAAGTAGCCTAGCTTGTTGGTGGCATAAAATTCTTATAATTATAGTAGCATAAACTGATCCCGAAGATAAAATTAATCATGATTGTTCTGTTGCCGTTATAATATTTCGGGGATGAAATATATCCAAGTTGGGGAGATTGTAAAGACTATGAAAAAAATAAAAATAATATATTCGATGCGGTCTGGGAAGGACTGAATGCTGTTCGGGAAGGACCGAACATTGGAGAATTATTATTATTCTCTACTCGGTTAATTCTACATGGTTAATATATTTTATTATTTACCCGGGTGTGGGGGTGTTTTCACATACCCTAGCCGTCATTTCTTTTTATAATTTTGAAAGAGGATGTCATTTTTGGTGTAAGGGGCCCCGTCTTCCTCACCTTAGCTGCCTAGTTCTCCTCTTCCTTATCGGTGCTTCTTCCTTACTTGGGTATCCTTCTTATCTCCCTCTTCTTAATTTTCTTACATGCATATTCTTTTTAATTAATAATAAGCTTGATAAACATCAGAAATTAAGTCTAAAATCAACAATAAAAAACTAAAACTAAATTGGAAATTGGAATTTTGCCAGGGCTGACGAGTCTGAATTTTGACATGATGGGCAACTATATGCAAAGATTTCAGGGCATCACCTCACACGCCCGACGACCACTCTGGTTGCTGGGTCAAGGGGATGGCTCGCCTCGACCCTTGCTTCCGATGGGTGGCGGAATTACACCTGGTTATGGGCGGAGTTGTAGTGGGCGACGTTGTGGGAGATTTGAGACATCTATACCAGTTCGCCGACCAAGGCTCACACCATGCATGCTCACAGTGCTTGGCCTTGACGTTGGGTTGTCGTGCTGGGAGAATGGGAGTGTTCCCAGTGGTGCTGCTGGCCGGACGGAGTTAACCTTGCAGTCCCAGCGGTGCTGCTGGCCAGACAACGCACGCCTTGGTGCAGAACATGATTCGCCTTGGATAGTTGCTGTAATGCACGACTTAGGCTTCCAATTGGATTGCTAGGGAAGAGAAGCAGTTAGGGAAGGGTGTGATCTAGTTTTGGGTTGAAGAAGAAGAAAGACAGATTTGTTTTTGGTGCAAAGAAGAAGGTAGGAGAAGAAGGCACATTGGGGAAGAAGATGGCAGTTTTGTAAATATAGGTTGACTTGATACTCGAGTTAAAAAATAATATTAACTCGTAATAAATCTTTGAATATAATCATTTTAATGGGTTATATGTAAAGTTACTAAACTAATTAATTATTGTACAAAATCGCCACGAGGAATAAAAAAATATGGTAATGATAAACGGTCGATAATTAATCGGCGCACAACAAATGATTAAATTAAATCGGATGGTTATAAGTGATAAAATAAAATAAAGATTTCACCTTTACCATATCAAAGTTAATATTAAGTAAATAAAGTGATTATCTTAATAACGAGTCAATAATGTAGAAAATGGGTTATTAAAATATAATCGTGTAAAAAAATTACGAGCGATGAACCTAAATAGCATAATGAAAATAAATAAAGTTTGAAACTTTTATTGAGTCGAATAATTTAAAAGAATTGTATTAATAATATTTTTGAATAAGAATAATACAAATTATTTTAAATAATTTAATCATACAACTTAATTAATTAAATTGGTATGAATAAGGATAGCCATTAAAAATTATAACCGTAAACTAAATCATCAAGATCGTGGTTAAGTGATTATTATCTCAAAAAATATATACTAATAATAATAATTAAATACTTGTTTATAAATTAATAGTTACTTTATCATTAGTGAAGTGTGAATTATGATTTAGATAATAAATTTAAAATGTAAAGTAGGATTTAAATAGTTATATCACATGAATAATTTAATATTTAATATTGTTGAATTTTAATAGTGACATATATATTAGTCATTTAGTTGCATGCATTCCTACTTGAATAAAGAATATGCCTCGGTCCAACACAGGGCTGCACCTTTAAAATTACTATGTGGGAGTCTTGGTCGACTTGAGTATCTGACCGCCATGCACTGGAACGTAACCAGGGTCATCTCAATTCGGCACAAGGCAGCACCCCCTGAAAGATTGGACACCTGTCCCCAGGCCGAAAGTAGTGATAGGGCCCAATGGTGCATGACAGCTCATTATGCATTTGTGATACCGAGAGGGTGAGTCAGTGGCAAATATCGATAACTATAGGCCATGGCCCACGTAGAGTGTGTGCGCATGCATGGGATGGTAGGTGGATGGGGTGGCCACCCCTCCCAGCATATAATGAGCTCGGCATATGCTCATAACAACTAAAAGACTCTTGAAACGATAATAGGGATTTTATTGACTTGTTTCATTTAATTATGGGGCTTAGTGGTTTCATCACTAATGCGGAATTGCCTCCGCAAGTGAGCAGCTTTGGATTGAAGAATAGAAGTGTGGTTGGTGGTTCTTTTACCAACCTAGGTATGGTGAATCGATAACAAATTGGACTTCCTTTTTACCCTCTTGTGTTATAATTGTGGCTATGGGAAATTGTCTGAGACTATGGGACGGTTATTTTATATATTGTCATATGCTATCAGAACATCTTTTATTTTTATGATTTATAAATTCGAGACGTATTTGCAGTATTACAATTCATGTTTTGGAATGTTATGTTTACAATAAATTATATTTTTAAGTAACACCCGGTCCGGTTCGGGTGGGTCGTTACATGAGTACTCTCTGGTGGTCGCCTTTAGTACTTAACACTTGTTAGGATCCCTCAGGAATGGAACATCCCTCTCACTAAACCATAGTCCAAACGTGTACTGTACTTAACACTTAATAATACTCGTAAACCTCCACATTCCTCAGGTGTGAGGTAATCAAATGCTGAGTTATCAGGATCCCTCGGGAATGGAACAACCTTCTCACTAATCCAGAGTCCACCATGACTGTCACCTGCACCCACCATGGTATGTGCAAGTCGGTTTTACCATGCCTCGTCTCATTGAAAAGTTGATAAAATTATATATATAGGCTTGGGGAGGGATTTATATAATAGGTGTGAAGGTAACTTGTGGTGGATCTTGTTTTTGAAATCATGCTTGACGGATCTCATCCTCGAGGTTAATTAATCGGAAAAACTATTCGACTAAATGGCCCGAGTTAATTGGGATCCCATAAAACACCACTTAAACTATCCTATAAAGAGTAAAATAAATCACGATAGAATAGAACAATAAATCAGGGGCAATGCTAAATAGACCTGGCAGAAGCTCCGAGAGTGTTCACACGCCTAGGTGGTGAGCTCCTACTTTATACCTACATATCAAAACTAAATACTAACGCCTATTCTAATCATGTGATGCATGAATGTGATAAAGAACTATAAAAAATCACAATCAGTCAAACAAGAACACAACAAAATACATGCAATCAAATAATACATGTGGTTAATAACAAAACATGAGTACTCATAATAACTTTGTCCTTATTACCTCTTTCTCACACACCAACCTAGTAACTGAGGCATGTATACTAAATCCATGTGCATCTATTCATCATCACTTCATATGAAACATGCAATATCAATTACTTTAAATTCTCAACCTAGGGCATCCAATTCACACAATTACGAACAACTCAAAAATCCTACAATAACTAATTCGCGTATTCACCCTAATTACAATTTAGCTGTTTGTACCATTATATGACCATCCTCACAACATGAAAATTTAATCTTTAATACTTATCAATATGGCTCCTTTAACATCTAATTTCAAACTTAATTTTTCTAGTTACACCTTAGTCATTGCATTCTTGGTCAACTATAGCATTAATATAATTCACTTTCGAATTGCATGTATAGCTTTATCAATTCTATTCATTAAAACATTCCTATTCAAAATAACTCATATCCAATCCTGACATTCAATTATTAATCAAGTCACATAGTTTATAAAATTAATACTTAATTTCACATTTTCCCCTTATTCTCTGTAACACAAAATTTTCATCAATCAATTATCATAATTTAATCATACTATGCTATCCACAACCATGAACTAAAATCAAATCAATTAGCAGAACATATACCTAATGTTGGCACCGAGAACGGCGCCGCAGTGACGTCAGCAACGGTCGTGGCTGTCGTCGGCATGGCTACAATTCGGCTGAGGAAGGACTCAGCTGGGCTAGAACTGGAGCATGTGGCTAAGACCTGATGAAGCTTGACTGGGCAACTGTGGCCGGCCCCCAGTGGAAACACAGCACATTGGCGACTACGAACATGGTGTTGTTGTGAGGGATGAGGGATGAGGAGGAGACCAGCTTGGTGTCGGTAAGGTGGGTAGTGGGTGGTCCTGTAAGGGATAGGGGGTTGACGGTGAGGGTGGTGGTGGTGTGCAACTGGCGGGCGGTAGTGCTAAAGGACAGTGGCAATGCATGCAAGCGGTGGTCATCGTTGTAGCTAGTGGCTGGTGGGAAGGAGGGGGAAGAGGCTAGGGAGGGTCACCAGTGGTCGTCGTTGTAGTTAGTGGCTGGTGGCGACGCACGCACGGTGGGTGGCAGTAGTGCGACCGTGATGGAAAATAGAAGGGAAGAGGGTGAGAGGAGGAATTAAAGGAGTGGGGGTGAGGCGGCGATGACAATGGCCAGCTGTAGCGCAGGTCTACAGTGGTGAGGCCTGCAGTGACGTCAGGGAAGAAGAAGAATGGCCTACAGAGGAGGATAATGGGGGAGAAATAGAGTTGGGGAAGAAGAAGAATGACAATGGCAATTTCATAATAAAAACTTGACTCGTTTCCAACTCGAGTCAATATTACAAAATAAATCCAAATTAATATAAAATTAAAATATAACAAAATACCATAAAATAAAATAATCGAGGTCAAACTCGAATAACATGCTCTAAACCTATTAAACCACCCAAAATAAACTGGTATACTTTCATGTATTCTGATAACTCATTCCTTTCGGTTGTATTCATGACGTTATCATAATATACTTAGGTACACATGACCTCATAACTCATACACATGACTAGCCTCGGCTCAGTACATATGTTCTGAAATTGACTCAACTGAAAATAAAAGTCGAACTGACCGGTTCTAACTATAAAACCCTGACTGGGGTCATGGGTTTTACAGTAGGACCTAGAATAGAGTTTCCTAGAAGTACATGTAGTTAACTTTTTACATAGATGAGGATGAGAGAGACATGGGTAGATGTTAGTAGGTAGGCTTTTGCCCTCAACGTAGTCTTCCCAGATATAGCTTGCATTAGCACCTTGCAATACTCTAGAATATCTGCTTGACCAACCTAGTAGGAGCTTAGGGGTGACCAAGATTTTTTGCCAAGTTAGCAATAGAGATCAAAACCAAAGAGAATGATGATGGTAATGTCAGAATAGGCATGGACAGTTTAGAATCGAGAAGGTTTGATATTGCAGCATCACTAGTAGAACTCACCATGTCGGTGCAACTACAATCACTGAGGATTTACATGACTGTTGAAGCAATAGAGGATACAACTTATGTGTATCATGCTTCAAGGTTCCAGTTTTATTAGAACCTCCTTAAGTTAATTTTGAGGACGAAATTGTAATAAGGAGGGAAGGTTGTAAAACACGTGACCCACGCTAACTAGTCTGTTCGACCGTTATTTTTAGTTGAGTCAATTTCAGAACATGTGTATTAAGTCAAGGTTGGTCGTGTGTTATGAACCATGTGGGTCATGTGTGCCCAAGTATACAATGATAATACTAGTAAGACAGCAGCAGAATGAGTTATCAAAGTATATGAAAGTACGCCTAGTTTATTATTATTATTATTTTTAGTAGACCATAGAAAGGGTGACCAAGATTTTTTTGCCGAGATAGCAATAGAGATCAGAACCGAAGAGAATGATGATGGTAATGTCAGAATAGGCATGGACAATTTAAAATTGGTAAGGTTTAATATTGATAGCATCACTAGCAAAACTTGCCATGTCGGCGCAACTACAATAATTGCGGATTTACATGTTCCAGTTTTTGTAGAACCTCCTTAAGCTAAAATTTTGAGGAAGAAATTTTAATAAGGAGGGAAGATTGTAAAACGTGTGACCTATGTGAGGGTTTTATAGTGATAACCAGTCGGTTCGACCATTATTTTCAGTTGAGTAAATTTCAGAACACGTGTACTGAGTTGAGGGCAATCGTGTGTTATGAACCATGAGGGTCAAGTGTGCCCAAGTGTACAATGATAACGTCAGTAAGACAGCAGCAGATGAGCTATTGGAGTATATGAGAGTACGCCCAGTTTTTTATTATTATTATTTTTAGTAGACAGTGGAATTAGTTTTAGGCCATTTACTGCGTTATGATGACTATTTATTATTTTTGGGTGGTTAATAGGTTTAGAGCATGTTATTCGAGTTAGAACTCGATTATTTTAGTTTATGGCATTTTATTGTATTTTATTTTATAATTTTTAGAATGTATTTCGTAATATTGACTCCAGTCGGGAGTGATTCAAGTTTTTATTATAAAAATGCCTCGACCACAATATTTTTTCCCCTCCTGAGCCTCTCCCTTTCTCCTTGATGACCGATAACCCCCACCCCCTTCCCTGATGATGACCACCTCCGTCGTCCTGACCCCCTTATCGCCTCATCACCAGCCTCCCCACCCAACTCCCTTCTCTTTTTCCCCCTTCCCTCTCCCCCATCGTCCTCACCCAAACTGGCCACAAGCTTGTAGCTGCTGCCACCAACTCCTGCGATGGGCTCCAGCCACCCTTCCCGACTCTTCCCTTGACATTCCCGACATCATCCCAACCCCATCTGTCGCACACCACCGTCATCTTCCTCATCCACTCCTCGTGCCCTAGATGACCTCAATTGTACCAATCTCCTCCCCAATCAAAAACCCTCTTTGGGGCCCTTGTCCTAGCCAACCATATTTCTTGCTGCCGGCGATCGCCTCAGTGAGCTGTTTTCATCATCGATGCCCTACTACCACCCTAACTCAGACCCTCCTTGTCTAGCTAACCAGCTCCACCAACCAAGTCTTGACAGTTGCCACTGCCACCGTCACCATCATCGCCGCTTTCGGCGCCGACATTAGGTATACATTCTCACCGATTTGATTTAGATTGCTTCATTTCATGATCATGGATGTTAATGAAAATTTTGTGTTACAGAGAATTAGGAGAAAATGTGAAATTAGGTATTAATTTTATAAACTATATGACTTGATTAATAATTGAATGTCATGATTGGATGTGAGTTATTTTGAATAGGAATGTTTTCATGAATAGCATTGATAAAGCTATACATGCAATTTGAAAGTGAATTATAATAATATGTTATTTACTATAATTGACTAAGAATGCAATGACCAAGGTGTAACTAGAAACATTAGATTTGAAATTAGATGTTAATGGAGTCATATTGATACATATTGATAAGTATTGATGATTCAAATTTTCATGTTGTGATGATGGTCGAATAATGGTACTAATAGCTTAATTGTAATTAGGGTGAATTCATGAGTTAGTTATTATAGGATTTTTGAGCCGTTTGTCATTGTGCGGATTGGATGCCCTAGGTTGAGTCGTAGACAAAAATTGTTATGGTTGTCTTGTATAGATTGCTAAGGAGTGTAGCATTCATGCATTATACTGGGTGTTAGTATTTAGTCTTGTTGTGTATATACAAAGTAGGAGCTCGCCACCCATGAGCGGGAATACGCTCAGAGCTTCTGCCAAGTCCGCTTAGGACTCGTCCCTATTTTACACTCTATTCTATTCTATGTTTGTTTTATTACTTGCAGGACGGGTTAAGTGACATTTCATCGGATCCCCATTTAAACTGGGACATTTAATCAATCGATTTTCCAGATTAATAACCCTCGTGGATGATATCCATCGGGTTTGATTTCGAAATTATGATCCACCACCATTTGCCTTTGGGCATATTATATAAATCACTTCCCATACTTATATATATAGTTTTATCGCATTTCTGTTTGACGAGAAATAGGAAAACCGACTCCTAGACCTATATATATAGTTTTATCGCATTTCCCAGGCAAAGCGGGCTTTGAATTAGTGAGCGGGCTGTTCCATTCCTGTAAAGACCGTGACAAAAAAAAATTTTGGACACAGATGCAGTCCGGAATGGACTGAACGCGTCCGAGAAGGACCGAACGTGTTATATTCTTTACCTAGTTAAATCTACCCGGTTAATTATTTACCCATTTTATTATTTACCTGGTTAAATGAAATACAGGTCTAGGGGTATTTTCACATTCCCTAGCCGTCATTTTCATCTTTATAAATTTGAAAAAGGACATCATTTTTGGTGTAAGAGGCGTTTTCCTCACCTTAGCCGCCTAGTTCTCCTCTTCCTTACCGGGGCTTCTTCCTTGCTTGGGTATTCTTCCTATCTTCCTCTTCTTAATTTTCTTGCATGCATATTTTAATTTGATAATAAGCTTTATAATCGTGAGGATTAACGTTTAAAATCAACAAGAAAGAAACTAAACATGACTGTTGGCCAACGAGTCCCCTGTTTCGGCGAGATGGGCAAGCACAGGCAAAGTTTCGCGGGAATCTGTGGCAACGGTTGTTTCGACATCGGAAGATGATCCTACTCTCTTCGTCGATCCGGTCAATCTCAAGTGTGTGGATGCCGGCCTAAGGTGGTAAATGGCCAAAAACAAAGGACGGCGGCAAAAATAGAGACGACGGCGGTGGGTGAAGAAATCTGACCGTCCTAGTTGGGGGCGGGTTCCAATCTGGCTGAGGAAGGTCGATTGGGGGTCGAGGGTGTCGAGGCAACCACCCAATTGAGGCGGCGACGCTTGCCGGCGGTGGAATCGGCTACGCGACCGCGCCGCTAGGCAGGCGATGCAGGCATCGCCGCGGCTGGATGGCAATCGGAGTTGGCCGGGGCGACATCGCAACAACATGGCAGGGTTGGGTGGCGACGATTGACAGCGGCTAGAGATGATCGCCGGCGGCGGATGGAGGGCGGCTGCTGTTGGGAACAGGGGATGGCGGCGGGAAAGAAGAAGAAGAAGAAGAAGAAAATTACCTTGGGTGGCAAACTGGTAAATAATGCTTGACTCGACACAGCTCGAGTTAAATAATAATACCAACTCGTGAATAACACCTGACTCGATACCGACTTGAGTTAAAAATAATACGAACACGTAATAAATCTTTAAAAATAATTATTTTAATGGGTTATTAAACTATAGTCGAGTCGCAATCACTAGCGTCGAACCTAAATAGAATAATGAAAATAAATTAAGTTCAAAACTTTATTGAGTTGAATAATTTAAAATAATTGTATTAATAATATCTTTGAATAATACAAATTATTTTATATAATTTAATCGAACAACTTAATTAATTAAATTGCTATAAATAATAGTAGCGATTAAAGATTGTAAACGTAAACTAAATCATCAAGATCGGGGTTAAGTAATTATCATTGCAAAGGAAAATTAAATACTTGTTTATTAGTAATAATTATTTTTATCAATTGTTAGGTATTAATTATGATTTAGATAATTAATTTAAAATGTAAAGTAGGACTTAAATGATAAAATGACATGAATAATTTAATATTTAATATTGTTGAATTTTAATAGTGATATATATTAGTCATTTAGTTGCATGCATTCCTACTCGAATAAAATTATACTTATATATAATTTTATGTTCTCGTTCTGATTAGAATCATTGGTCGTAGCTGCGAGTTCGAAATATCCAGGTCTGTATAATCATTTGAAATATTGTACTTTCCCTTGTTGGCAACCCTGATTCGACCACCATGCGCTGTAACGCAATCGGGGTCAAGGAATTGACTCAATCCGATACAGGGCCGCACCTTTAAAATTGCTATGTGTGTCTGTATAATTATTTGAAATGTTGTATTTTCCCAAACTGGTATAATTATTTAAAATGTTGTATTTTCCTACACTATTAGCCATTCTCGGCACTAATCTCAGAATAAAGTGGGAGAACATGACTAATCTTAAAATGAATTGGGAGACCACCTAATCTTAGAATGAGCTGGGAGACAATTTCTAATCTCAGAATGAACGGGGAGACAATGACTAATCTCAAAATGACCTGGGAGACCACCTAATCTCAGAATGAGCTAGGAGACAATTTCTCTTCTCAGGATGAACTGGGAGATAATGACTAATCTCAGAATGACCTAGGAGACCACCTAATCTCAAAATGAGCTGGGAGACAATTTCTAATCTCAGAATGAGCTGGGAGACGACTTTCACGAATCTCAGAATGACCTGAGAGACAAATTACTAATCTCAGAATGACCTGAGAGATAATTACTAAAAGACTTATGAAACGATAATAAAAATCGGGTGAAATGATAATAGGGATTATATTGACTTGTTTCATTTAATTATGCGGTTTAGTGGTTTTATCACTAATGTGGAATTGCCTCCGCAGGTGAGCAGCTGTGGACTGAAGAATAGAAGTGTGGTTGGTGGTTCTTTTACCAACCTAGGTATGGTAAATCGATAATAAAAAAATTGGACTTCCTTATTATTCTCTTGTGTTATAAATGTGGCTATGGGAAACGGTCTGAGATTGTGGATGTTGCATGTTTTAGAGAACATAATTTATTGTTATGATTTATATTATATGTTGCGAGACTTATTTGTTGTATTTCAATTCATGTTCTGGAATATTACCAGTTACATCAATTATATTATTAAGTAACACCTGGTCCTGTTTGGGCGGGTCCTTACAATTCCCGAGGGATCCTGACAACTATGCTTTTGAGTTCCACACACTAGGAGAACGTGGAGGTTTACGAGTATTGTTAAGTACAACGCACGTCCAGACTTGTGGTTCAAAGGGTACTAAGGCGACTGCCTGAGAGTACTCGACCTTCATGCTAAAGGCCAAGAGAATTATGGAGGAAAGGAGAGGGCCTAGGATATACTGGTAGTCCCGAGGGATCTGGAAAAGGAAATGAGAAAATGCTGAGAGAGGCATCAGTAGACCAGTCAGTTTAGGATGCTACCGGGTCTGCAGCTTGGCGCTCCTCAGTAGTTTTATTGCATTTCCCAGTTAAAGCGGGCTCTGGATTAGTGAGCAGGCTATTCCATTCCTGAGGGATCGCGACAACTATGCATTTGAGTTCCTCACACAAGGAGAACGTGGAGGTTTATGAGTACTATTAAGTACAATGCACGTCCAGACTTGTGGTTCAAAGGGTACTAAAGGCGACTGCCTAAGAGTACTCGGCCTTCATGCTAAAGGCGAGGAGAATTATGGAGGATAGGAGAGGGCCTAGGATATACTGGTAGTCCCGAGGGATCTGGAAAAGGAAATGAGAAAATGCTGAGAGGGCATTAGTAGACTGGTTAGTTCAGGATGCTACTGGGTCTATTGCCTAGTGGCTCCTCAGTAGGTGCCCTTTCGAGAGTTCGGGCTTAGTATACGAATGTTTTTTTTATATGAGAGTTAGCTCTCATAGCTAGTTTGTTATAGTTATATTTTTGACCAATAACATTCGTTACTAATGTGCTTTTATAGTATATGTAGGTGATGAGCATAAGTTGGATGTGCCAGCTTGGACGAAGGAGTAGTGATGTTTCTTGCACACACATGTCAGATGATGGAATGTTTAATATTTTGTTTATGATGTTATTATATTGAAAGTGATGTGATGAAATGTAATACATGATGATATGATGTAAAATGTGAATATAATGCATAGATGGGTCGAGACCTAAGATTTAGAATGATGTATACAATAGATTAAAATTCTGTGTGAATGCAAATATCTGACATATATGTGTGTGTGTGTGTGTGTGTGTTTGTATATGTTGATTTGACAGGGTGGTCCTAATTACACTTTTAGGGGAGGCTCTATTTGTTTTATTTTTTTAGAATTTTTATTAATTTTATTGCAAATGTTGTTGGTGTGTAAATTGGTTTTTCATGTAATCAATATAGAATCATGTTAGAGTTATGTCCATTTATCCATGCAAAATGATTAGTATCTTCATCTTAAAATGCTGAGAGTATATCCGCAGGAGTTGGGTTTGGGTTAGCTGACCTAAATGGGACAATGATAATCCGGTTTAATTCACGAGCATGAACCAGATTTGGTGTGTCACAATCCTAAATTAATCATATAATAACAAATCAAATCAGAAGTCAATTATAATGCATGCTGGGTTGCAAAAATTGGCCGAGTCCACTAGAAATCAGCCAATTTAAATCAGATCGGAGGTGATCCGCATCAAAAAATAAGATAAATTGGTCTTTGTCTCTAATCGTTCTGTGAATCGGTCGATTTAAGCCGATTCTAACCGATTCCGGAATCGGCCGATTTGGGCTGATTCTAGACTGTGGCGGTGAGGGCGGTGATAGGTGATTGGGGGAGGGGCTGGGGAGGCAACGACGGCGGGGGAGAGGACAGGGCGGCGAAGATGGCAACTGGGCGACAAGGGATGCAGCGACAGAGTGGTGACCCGGCAAGGCAGGGGCGAGGGGGGGGGGACGATGGGGCGGCAGGGCAGTTAGAGCGGCAACAGGGCGGTGGGGGGCAGGGGTGAGGGGGGTGACGAGGAGGCGGCGAGGGCGGCGATTGGGCAACAAGGGACACAGCTACAGAGCAACGACGAGATGGCAGGACGGGGCGGGGCTGGGCGAGGGGCGACAGGGCGGCGTGGCGGGGTAGGGGACGGGGACGGGGCAAGGCAGGGCCAATGGGGTGAGGGGTCGGGGAGAGAGAAGGGGGAGGGGGAGGGGGAAGAAAATGTTAGTGGCATTCTTGTAACTAACTCTAAATAATTAAAAAAAATCTAAAAAAATATGAAAAATTATCATAAAATATAATACACATTGTAACATAAAAATAACACAAAATGACATATTTTATAACTAATAACCCATTAATTTTGACTAAGTTAAAATTTTTATATACGACCGATTTAACTGTACCGATTCCTGATCGATTTAGACCAATTCGATCCGATTCACTGACTCCCTCAATAACCGATTCAAACCCCGATTTCGATTTTTGCAACTATGAATACATGATAGTGTATTAGAACATGATAATAATTTTAGATATATTACATAATTATCAATTAAGGGTGTATTTGGTTAGCATGAAAGTATAGCGTAAAAGTAGTATAAATGATATGAAAATTTTAAAATAGTCAACTTTACTAAGTAATTATTGTCAATGTATTTTATATAAAAAATATTAAGTTAATGAATTTTGGTACAAATTGAGTATAATTATATTTAAGTGGGAATGCAAAATAATCATGATTACTTCTAAATGGGTCTCCATGTTTAAAAAATTTCCCATTTTTCTTATCTATTTAGTAGGAAATTTTGTGCAGATGGAAGAGCACATAGGTGACTCTTTTAAAAGTAATTATAATTAACTTGAACAAATATATTGTACATGTGCTAATTTTTCTTAAAACTATATGATATGTGTAATGTTTTTAGGACGGTTGACCACTTAATTTTCATGTTATTTTTACCTTTTTCATGGTAACCAAAAGAGCCTAACAGAATATGCTTCTTTGACTAAGAAAATATTTAATGATGGTCATTAAACATGTTTTAATAGATCTAGTCATGCTTCAACATAATTTTCATGTTATTTACCTTTTTAATAGATCTAATCATGCTTCAACACCCCCTAAGATGAAAAACAGTTAGTGTTCTGTTAGATTTTGATGACATGGCCAAACTTGACTATTACACCCACTCCTTTTTTTATAAGTATCACTGACACCCCTTAGGATAAAAAACAGTTAATGATCCGTTAGATTCTGATAACAAAGTCAAACTTGTACCTAAACTCTCTTTTTCGCTCTAATAACAAGCAAATTAACAATATCATTAAAAAATTAACCCCTTGCCCTGGGCTTCTCGTTGCTCCTTGCTCGCCGCTATCTTCCCTCCTCACCGTGACCCTGCTTGCCGATGCCCCTAGCTACTACTGTCATCCCTTATCACGGTGTGAACCTTGCCAGCGTCGCCCACAAGCTGCCGCCTTCACCCCGCTCGTCTCCATCTTCCCTGATGCCGCACTTGTAGATTTTCAAACCTTCCTCTTTACTAACATGACCATACAACGTGATCGCCTCTTCTTCCTCGTGCATTTCCTGTTCTTGCTACTGTTATTTTCTCGTCTTTTTATTTTTTGACTTGTTTATATAATTAGCTTTGGATTCGATGGTCTTGGATGCTTTCATGGCAATTGCTTCCTCTCTTATAACCAAGTTAGGTCAAGCCTTCTTCCTTGCTGCAGAGAGGAAGGAGCATTTGGGGGTTGCCTATGCTGCCCATGATCCCATGTTGTGTTTTTGTTGAAAAAGGTTCAATCTTGTTGCAGTTTCCAGACCAACATTTGTGTTGCTGCAAGATAGGATCAGTAAAGACTCTATTTCTGGTGGGTTAGTTGGTCGGAGATGATGTAGCAAAGCTCCATTGGAGGTGGGAGAGGAAGGTAGGGGGTTAGAGAAGGAGTGGGGATGAGCACAAGCTTGGCAAACGATGCCAGCATTTGAATAGTGCAACGGGTGGATTTTGTCTTTACAAATAGGCGGATATTATTATTATTAAATATATAAATAACCAAGTTAATAATTTTAAACATAAATATATCATTTATAGTTAATTAAACTATAAACCTAAATATTATAAAAGGATCTAAAATATGAAAATTAATAAATATATATTAATTGATTTTTGTAAAAAATAAATAAATAAGAAGAAATATCAAAATTTAGAACAATTTATATAAAAAATAGAGTAAGCTTAATGTGTAAATCATTAATCAAAAAGTTCCAAAGGCAAAAAATTAAATAGTATTCAAACGATGCCAACATTTTACTAGTGGGCTAAGGATACCAATGCCAATGGTCGTGGAGTGTGTGTGGGGGGCAAGGGGAGGGGGGGAGATAGAAAAACTGATTAGGCTAATGATAAACTCGATGTAACAGGTAGATTTTGTCTTTACAAATAGGCCAATATTTTTATTATTATTAAGCATATAAATAACCAAGTTAATAATTTTAAACATAAATATATCATTTATAGTTAATTAAACTATAAACCTAAATATTATAAAAGCATCTAAACTATAAAAATTAATAAATATATATTAATTGATTCTTGTAAAAAAATAAATAAGAAGAAATATCAAAATTTAGAACAATTTATATAAAAATGGAGTAAGCTTAATGTGTAAATCATTAATCAAAAAGTTCCAAAGGCAAAAAATTGAATAGTATACTTAATTTTATTAATATCTAATGGATAATTATTTATTATTTCATTTCACCTTTTGTATAATTCATTTTCCAAGTTTTCTTTTATCGCTAACTTCATGTAGCACAAACAATAGCTTCCCCATATACAACTTTTCATATAAATTATAACCCATTGAAAATTCATCACCTCATATGATTACCATCCTTTTACATCTATAATTTTTTTAAAAAAATGAATTTAAAAATTATTTTTGTAAAAGGGTAATATATCACAATTTCAAGCTACATTTTGTAATACATATATCAATTTTAGCAGGAAAAATCATCAATACATAAATATAAAAAATGTTAGAAAGTGCCCAATGTAAAAAATAAATATTTTTAGTTTTTTTTGAAAAAATATTTTGCCTATCAAAATAAAGAAATATTTTGAAAGAGATTGTTAATAGATTTATTAGAATAAGATGAGATGTAATTCTTGAAAGATGAGAATAATGGAGAAAAGTTACATCCTTAAATAGATGCATATTTTTTAGAAATAGTGTATATATTCTTTAGAACAAGTGTAATATTTATTAAAAAAAATGCCTTGTAGAAGAGTTGTACTCTTATCTTTTAAAAAAGTTATACTTTTAAAAGACACCTATTTAGAATTTATCGTGTGAATACATCCCTTAAGAATTAATTATGTATTTTATTCTCAGCTTAAATTCAATGAAGAGTTAAAAAGGGCTCTAGATAAATTTGGAGTAAATTTTTTCACCGTATTATTATTGAGAGGGGATAAGTAAAATTATGTAGTCAATATTGGCTATGTCATCAAAATCTAACGGATCACTAGTTTTGTTGGATCCACAGGTTGTAAATGATTTTCATTAAAATAAATGCATAAGTAGGGGTGTAAAAATAAATTGAAGATGCTCTACTACATTAAGTCCCTGCAACAGGAGAAGATAACGTTCCATTTACTAGATTTCAATGTCTCCCAAACTTTGACCTGTACCTCACATATTTAGTGGTCATAAAACAATAAAATTTATCCCCTAGGTTTCCTGGTTCAATGTCTGTCCCAACAAGCGCAAACTCATCTAGGCTACCCCCAGCTGCCGCCGCTTACTAATTCTGAAGGCGTTTCAATAGCCACTAAAATTATAATTCGCAATCGTTTCGTATGTCGTTGTTTGTGATCATTTTCTCTCATTCCTCCAATTCAATCTGGGTACTGCTTAACTCTGTTTTGTTTATAGATGTTGTGGATTTTTATTTTTTAATGGCCTAGAGAGCGTCCTTTTTCACTTCGCTCTATCTTAGATTGCTATTTTGAGGGAAATTTAGTCTCCTATTTCATTTTCCCCCTTGGTCATTAGTTTTTGTATGATTTTACTACTACTTGAATCCTGGACAGGCGTACTAGTATCACGATACTCTTTAGTTTTCCGATGACGGCTTTGGTCGGGCCGACTCCCTTTCCTCCAGATCATGGTCATCGAGTTTGGGAAGATCCTTCTTTCATTAAATGGAGAAAGAGGGATGCCCATGTTCCTCTCCATTGTCATGACACTGTCCAAGGTTTGTCTTTCGTCCTTCGTTTCTTTTTCATTTCTTTTTTTTTTTTTTAAATTTCCTGCTGTGCTCTAAAAGATTTTGCCGTTATCGGAATGATACATATTATGGCTCGATAACAATTGCCTGCCTTTCCGTTGGAAATGTTTTCATTTTGTTTTTCAGCCGACTAACTGTCTTGTTTTCATCCGCAGGGTCTTTGAAATACTGGTACGAGCGCAACAAAGTTAATCATTTGATTGCAAATTCGGCCGTATGGGATGATGATGCAGTTTCATTAGCTCTAGATTCTGCTGCTTTATGGGTTAAAGGCCTACCCTTTGTCCAATCTCTGAGTGGCTACTGGAAATTTTTCTTGGCTTCGACTCCGACTAGTGCTCCTAGGAATTTTTATGAAGTCCCTTTTGAGGATTCGTCTTGGAAGTCCCTGCCTGGTGAGTGTGGTTGCAAATTTTAGCTTTTGTGCAGCGTGTCAAAATGAAGTTAGTGAACTACTTTTTCTGATACTGCACATATATAAAAATACTTCAGCCGCAACTTGTGAAAATCATCTCGGACATAAATCTGCTCTTATCATAATTTTTAGAATAACATGGTTGAACCGATCCCCAAACCAATCATTGCAGACTTGATTATGCTTTTATGTTAATTCATAATCTTTTTGTTTCTTTAGTTCCATCTAACTGGCAGATGCATGGTTTTGACCGGCCAATTTATACCAACACGGAGTATCCATTTCCTCTCAATCCACCTTGTGTGCCTGAAGACGACAACCCCACGGGCTGTTACAGGAAAGAGTTTACCATTCCAAAAGAGTGGGAAGGTACAACCTGTTAACTGTATGCTGTATGTAGATCATTTTTAAAGATCAAGTGGTTTATTTTACG